>PVJH01034397.1:10241-20780 GCA_004026705.1 Nesogale talazaci | reverse complement strand
CACAGAAAACAACAGCAAATATGTATTTAATGAGAAAAACGATCACATCTTAGACACAGTGGGACATCTAGAAAGGTGTGCCTGTTATTCCAGTTCCTAAAATTACTAGACAGATCAATGATAGAGATGAGAATCCAACAACCTGGTATTAAATTAAGCTGGAAGCTACATCTTTTTGTTTCAACTCACTTCCCTGGAAAGTATTTCAAAAGCATACAAAGATCTGTGGATTCATTTACCAAGACAATTTAAATAGTGACAATTGATTATCTGAACCCATGAGAATTTGTAAAGTTCCTTAGATAGTGCATTAATTTGTGTCCTGTCTCACAAATACCACACATGGGTAGTTAAAAAAAAACAGGAATTTTCTTTAATACAGTGATAGAATAAAAAAAAAATCCAAACAAGGATCTTGGCTATGTGAATTTCATCCTTGTGATTTGTGAACTTCTGAATATTGTCTCTTGTTTCCTTGGGTTGTGTGTCCCCATGTTTATCTCTGTTTCTATTATACCTCAGAAGATTCTATGTATAATTCTATGGTATAATTTATATAATGAAACATATTTCCAAACACAGTCATATTTACAAGTTCAAGGGATAGGATTTCAACACACATCTGTAAAGGATATAATTCTATCTGTAACATAAAGTGTCGAAGAGAATATTTCTGGGTCACCCTCTGCAATGAACCAAAAAACAGAGAAAAATCCTTTGCTGTTGAATTAATTCCAACTCAGCATCCTATACTGGTTTCCAAGTCAGTAGATCTTCATAGGCGGAGAGAGCCTCAACTCTTTCACCAAGAACTGTTGCTGGGTTTGAAATACTCATCCTGTAGCTAGTAAGCCAATGCCTACCCACAAGGACTGCTGGGGATCTTCTCTACCAAGAACAGAACAAGAAAATAGAATACAATCAGGACCACCAAATCAGTATGAGGGTACTGGATACCATCTCAGCTATCTCTGTAGCATGGCTTTAAAAATAATACTACTTTTTATTCTCCTTAAACATGTTGTCAACTGACATTTTATTAACTCTTGTGTTATATGGATTTGGAAATTTGCTTATGCAATTGATCTCTATTGGCTTTGCACTGAGTAACCTCATTATGAATCTATTTATAACATTAGGTGAGAAAGCACTTCAAACCTTTGGAGGGGATGAGGGACTACAACACATAAAAACAGAAGTGCTTTTCCATAAACTTTTGAGAACACATTTGTATTAAAAACTTTTATTGGAGTTTATGAGTAAAATTTTTGAACAAAGCTTTCAGAAAATTTTGCTTCTGAATATACAGTGGAGATTTCACACTGTGTTGGGCAGGGTTCTCTAAGAAAAATAAAACCAGGACACTAGCAATTCTCTTTATATATTTGTATAGAGAGAAGGGTATATAAGATAAGAAAGAAAGAGTTAACTATCTATAAAACAGTACAAATTGCTTGGTGCAACTCACTTGTGTGAGACAGCTAGAAGACCAGCAGTCCTCCAAGTCTTGAGGGTTGCTCTCTGTGGAACAATCCAGGCTATCTTGTCACAAGCAGCAAACAGCAGAGCAGGTCACCAACAGTCAGCCAGATGACAGAGTCTGACTGTCCCCAACTCAAGAGATGTACATCACAGGAGTGTGGCGAAGCAGGGCTTGAAGAAACCTCAACTCACAGCTACACAGTCCATGTTTAGGTGTCCCACGAGTAGTGTTGCTTGGAGGTCGGGGCACAGGACAAACAAGGCAGCTGTCTTGTCTGAAGATCCGAAAGCAAGAGAGCAAGGGCGGGGATCGCCAAGCCTTTTCTATCTCCGCCCTTCAATTGATCGCGTGTGTTCACTGGCCATGTTGTCACAACAGACCTACCTACCGTCTTTGGCAACGTTGGCACCACAGGCTTACCTATAACACACACCTATCTTTTCTTTCATCTAGGAACTTCTTCTAGCAACTCTTTACAAATCAAAATTCAATCCAACCCAATACCATTAAGTCAATTCTGTACTTACAACTGTCTTTGTGGGGGCAGACAGCCTCTTCTTTCTAACTTAATGCAGTGTTGCATTTGAATTATTGACCTACTCTTTAGCATCCCAACTCCCATCCCACAGGGTCAGCAGCAATCAATGATTTTTTACAAATAAGTTATAATACTGGTCTTACCAAATTCATGCATCTACAGTAAGAAAGCCTGCCTGTCCATCCTACACAAGAATGATCTCCCCCACTTGTGCCTCCTCCTACTATTTTTCTCTATCAGTGCATCTTCTTTGTAGTACTAATACTGAGTGAAAATTATACATCCATTATATATTTATATTAACTGCCTCTTCTAGTTAATTCCTCTGAACTTTTATTTCTGCTACAGCAGAATGTCTGCTCAGGAAAATTAAAACATCAATGCACCCAGAACAGATAAAATGGTAATTTTCTATCATTATTCCTTCATTTACTAGCTGGAATACTTTCACATAGAAAGAAAGGGAGACATACTCAATGATTGTCTTTTACTTACCAGTTTTCAAGAAAATAAACTTGTTCCCTATTATCTGCCACAAGTGACCAATTCACAGATTATATCTGTATAATGGAAGCAACACATTACATCTGTGTATAAAGTGCCATAGTAGTTGTCCAGCGGGTTGGATTTAATTGGTCCAATTCCAGAGCACTGAACTGAAGACCAGACAGCATATCTTCCTGAAAGCTGTCTTACATACGTTCATGCAGCATCACAGATTCTTTCTTACATGATCCCTTAGGGTTTGACACAAGGAATAATATAACGTGGTGGGACTTGGTATAAACAAAATCGAAGCTTAATGTTTGGTTTGTCACTTGCAAGATTAGGCTTCTTGATCAAATTACTGAAGAGCTTGAGAGTTCTTAGTTATTTTCATCTGGAAAAATGGGTTTTAAAAGCTTGGATAAGTAATGAACATAAATCACCTATCAAAATAAATGCCACATCATTTTCTAACATTTCTTAGAAAATGTTAATTATCCTTATAATGAATCACATGCCTAGCATCCTAGGGGATTATGGTATCATCTCTCCCCCCACCCCAAATCTTGATCTTCATCAGTAAGTGCTTTAAATCCTCCTCACTCTCAGCAAGCACGGGTGTGTCCTATGCCATTGATGACTGTTAATAAACCTTCTCCCAGTCCTGATGGCCCATCTTCTTTATAAAATCCCACTTTATCCAGCAGATTATTTGCTCTCCACAGAGACTGATTATATATGTTGAGTGGCTGTAACCTTGATGCACATCTTTCCTGATTTTAAACCATGCAATATTTCCTTTTCCTCTCCATACAACTTCCTCTTGATCCATGAATAGCTTCATCATGAATACAGTGAACTATCCTGGAAGTCCCATTCTCCTCAGGGCTATTTGTAAAACAACACAAGTGTCCAATAAATGTTTGTTACATAAATTAAATCCCATATACAAGACTGATGGTGTTTTGTAACACTAGTCATTACTGAGGTTGTAATGTTCTGAGTGGACAAAGAAAAGAAAAATCACAGAGCACACCTGGATCTTAATTTCACAAAAATTGTCCCTCATCTATTTTTTTCTCCTACTCCATAAAGATGTTGCGAGAAATTCAGCTTATGAACTATTGCTCTTACTTCTGTAAGTGTCATATTGAAGTGCAAATGTCAGGGACATAGGTAAAACTTAAAGAAATTTCAATATTAACTATTTATAGTGCCGTTGGAGTGATTAATATGTTAGTGACTTTCTCTCAAAGGAAAATCAGCCCCTGAGGCCAATTACATATACCATACGTATATTTGGTTTACCCTACATCACTAAAGCCCAGTTGGCAGTCACTGGACTATTGATTGCCATCTTTAAGCAGTTTCTATGCACATCACATCTGATATTGTGTGCTATAAATTGTACTCCGATTCATAATGCCCAATATGTCAGTATATAGTTGCTATACAGGGTTTTCAAAGCTGGGAGTCTGTACAGAAGATTGCCACCTCTCTCTCCTGTAGAATAGCTTTCTGCCCCCACGGTGGTCCACAATTCTTGCAAACTCTATAAAGAGTTGCTGTGATTTCAACTTGACTCTTTTTTTTTGGGGGGGGGAGGGTTCAATTGGTTAGCAAACAACTAAGGAACTTGGCTTTAGAATCAAAGGTATGTAGATGAAGGACAATGATCACTTTTGTCATTTTCCTCATTTTTAAGCCTGTTCAAATAATGAAACCCTCTTGACTACTGTTATTTTTAACAGTAAACCTGTTCCAGTAACAAAGGAAAATGAATCACAGTGATCCAAGTCCTCTTTAGGGTATATCCAGCCTTTATGGTGGACATATTTTAATGTAAAGAAAGCAAAACATCTTCATGAATATGGAAATGTACATCATAATCAACTGAGGCTGTAGTTGTGAAGAATTCTATTGTACTGGGAACCACATCAGCATTCAAGGAAACAATAGTCAAGAAATCCAGCAAAGTATTGCATTCGGCTAATCTGTTGCAAAATGCCTCTTAAACATATTAAAGAAAAATGATATCACTTTGAAGACTAAGGAGCAGGGGAACAAGTCATGGCATTTGAACTCACTTCCAGTGAAAGGTGCAACCAATGCATTTCAACTAGCGTGTTGGCAAATAGTGTACCATGGACTGCCAGAAGAAAACAAAACTCTCTTCAGAGAAATACAATCCAAAGAATGCCCTTTAGAATGAGGGTAACAATATGTTTCACAGGCATTGGCCACTTCGTCATAAGGATTCTGTCCCCAAAGAGTGGCATCATTTTTGGTAAGAGTCAGTGGAGGAAGAACCTCATTGAGATGGATTGAAACAATGGCTACAGCAACAGGCTGAAATATGAACCCAAATTTGGTGATGGTGGTACAGGACGGGGCAGTGTTTCATTCTATTTTTTTATGCTACAGCTATGGGTTGGAGTCAACTCTAAGGCACCAAAAACTATAACAATGGAAGGATGAGGCATATACTGAATATATATATGGTGCTGTGGACTCTCCTTCTTAGTTCTTTGTTGCATATACCAAATTTAGGCTCTTTTTTTTCCCACTGTAAACTTGTGGTGATTTTTCCACATGACAACCTACCAAGGTTAACATGGAGGTTCAGCCAACACTTTTTTACAAATGCAAAAGTGAGGCTCAAGTTAAGTGATCAATCTAAGGCAGCCAACCCACAAATATAAATATAAGAATTAAATTCTCTGGATTAAGAAAGAATAATATTGTGAGGGACAAGGAACCCACTTCAGGTATTTTTTTTTTTTTTTACTAAAACCTGTAAGCTTTCTCAATCTTTAGGAAGATAGCTTAGAGAAGGGTGTGGCCAGCTTTTTTCTGAGAATTCCCCAAAAATTATGATGCTATTTCTCTATTTTCTTCTGCTATAAATTAGCAATATTCTATATTTTGCATATTAGATCAGATCGAATATTTGCTGGAGAGGTAGGGTTTTTGTATGCTCATTGTGTAGATACACTCATTTTTTTTTGTTTTGCAGTATCATAAGCATCAGTCAACACTTGTACAAAATTATGCCAAGAATCAAACTTTTTTATACATATGAGATTATATGACTATTAAGTTTATAGAAATTCCAAACAGTTGGACTTGGATTTTAATGACATCTTTTGATACCAAATCTTTTTTTTATGTCATCAGACTGATTTTGTAAATTGTGTCAGAGCTTAAATTCTGAGTACCACAATTGCAGAAGGCTATTATTGATAACAGTGGAAGCCCTACATCAATTTTTAGAGCCCCACATAGATTAAGCCTCCATTAACATTCTTCTGAACATCAACCAAGAATGTCAACATTCTTGAGTTCAGGCAGTGCATATTAGAATATGGATTATTACCACCACCACCACCCTTAACCAGCTCAGAGAAGGGCTGTGTCCCTTAGGTGCTTGACTGGGTATGTCTTTACTGGAGACTGACATCCTAGAGTAACATATTCATACCCTGCCGGCCTTGCTTTGAAACACTGACCTTTCAGTTAGAAGACCAGCACTTACAGTATGCCATGAGGGTTCACTAATTCTGTACATAACAGTACAAATTGAAAATAGGAGTTATTAATTCTCCCTCTTGAAAATAAGGGATGAGGCTCCTTCTTTCAGAATCACATTTAAAAATTGTGACTATAAATTATAAATATCTTTAAGTAGTATATAAATAAAGGATGCTATCACAAGTGGTTGCCAAAATATCCATTACTGAAATGTAACCATCAAGAAAGATCAACTGTAGCTTCCAGTTTTCTCTACTGATTGTAGAATGTGTTCACATTTACTAATGCCATTGTTTTCTTTTGCTTTGTCTCTCATCATGTCTATCTAGATAAGACAGACAGAATAAGCAATCCAGAGGAGAAAACAATGGAATTGAAGTTTCCAAAGGGACATGGGAGGGGGTGGGCAGGGATAAGGAAATAAGTGCTAACAGAATCAAGGACAAGGGGAAAATAAGTGATTTAAAATCAATGGTGTGGAGGGCCTAGGTTACCTGGTTGGGCTTCATCCAGGGCAATGTAGCTGAGAGGAATTACTGACACCCGAATGAAGTCTGAACATGCTAGTGGAACAAGAGGAAAGTGAAAGAAGAACAAAGAACTAGGAGACAAAGGACATATCGAGAGGTCTAAATACAGGCATATACCTGTGAAAATATATTTATATATAACAATTTTGAAATAGATTTATGTACATATATTTATATATTAAGTACTAAATTAGCAGACGGACATGGGACCGCTTCTCCAGTTCTCCCTCAAAGCAAGCACACTTTGCACTAATAACCCAGCATTCTGTGATGTTCACTTTCCCAACACAATGTGATCACTGAATACAGAGTAGGTGCATCTGGATTCTTCGAGGCTTGAGGATAAACAAGCAACCATGTAGTTGAGAAGCACAAATTCCACCTGGGAGAAGCACACCCACCTGTGTGATCAGGAGGTGTCAAAGAGATTAGGAATCAGGCATCAAAGACCCAGGACAAAAATCATATCAATGTGAATGTGGGGAGTGGAGTCCCCAAACCCATCAGTAGACAGTTGGACATTTCCTTACAAAAGGGTCACAAGGAAAAGACAAGCCACTCAGAATGCCATATAGTACTGATGAAAAACATACAACTTTCCTTAGTTCTTTAACTGCTCCCCTTCTCCGTCATCCTGACCTCAATTTGACTTTACAACTCCAGCTAGACCAGAACACATACACTGGTACAGATAAGAGCTCAACACAGGGAATCCAGCATAGAAAAACCCCCAGGATCAATAATAAGAGGAGCAATATCAGGAGGGCATGGTGAAGGTGGGGGAAGTAAGGGGGAACCTATCCCAATGAGCGATATATTACCCCCATCCCCACCCCCGGGAGACAGGCAACATAAAAGTAAGTGAAGAGAGAGAGTGGTTGGTGGAAGACATGAAAAAAATTAAATTGTACATTATCAAGGCTCCATAATAGAGAAAGAGTGAGAAGGGGATTAACTTTGATAATCAGAATTCAAGGAGAAAGGAAATGGCTTGAAAATGATGATGGCAATATACCATCATGTTTTTTTGTGGATCATAAAATGCACTTGACCATAAGACACACCCAGTTTTTAGAGCAGGAAAACAAGAAAAAAATATTCTGAACCAAATAGTACCAGTATACTAAAATGTTCTGGAGTATCACATCTTCAGACTATAATACACACCCTTGTTTCCCCCTCCCCCCACTTTGGAGGGGGGGAACGATGCATCTTATGGTCAGACAAACACGATTTGTACAAATGTGCTTGACATATGGGTGGATAGAATGTGATAAGAGCTGTAAGAACCCTCAATAAAAGGATTTTTTGGGGGATCTCACTGCCCTCTGGTGGTCGTGGGAGCCACCCAGTGCCGCTCCTGAGAGCCGCTGTTGGATTTGAACCGCCAAGTCTTCAGGTCACAGTCCCACACTCAACTACTTTAGCCACAGGGGCTCAGCCCTAAAGGAATTTGTTAAGGCAGTGTTTTCTTTAAACGTGTAATGGATTGTATTTCCTTAACCATATAAAGGAAAAGACTTCGCCTATTTAATCTCTTTAGCATATTGTCTGTGATGCATTACAGTCTGGCTTAATGTTTCTCAATCATAGAGCTTTTCATTTTCTCCTATTGTTGTGAAGGCATTTTATGAGTTGGGGGAAGATCTTGTTCTTAGTAATGGTCAGAGGGAAAGAGATTGGAGATACGTTGCTTTGATTTGGGGGTTTCCTTATCGGCAAAACCAAATATTCACTTTTAGGAATTTGCTGAATAAAATCAATTTTGAAAGTGGTTTTCTTTAGACCTAAGGGTGCTAACCTTTTATTTCCTGTTTCAAGTAAGAAGCCAGGCTAGTTATATTTGAATTTCCAAAGCAATGGCTGAGTGGAGAGGTGGACACCACCTTGTGTTCTCATACCAGTTGATTTCATTAAAAGGAAGAAAGTAACTTTAGACCAATCATGTTAAAATTAGGCAATGGTTGATTTTCTACATTTTTACATTTTAAATCTTTTTTTTTATTCTTTTTTTTTTATTTGGCATCACTGCCTTCTGGTCGTCGTGGGAGCTACCCAGCCTTGCTCCTGGAGAGCCGCTGCTGGATTTGAACCACCAAGCCCATGGGCTGTAGTCCAACACTCAACCACTATGCCACCGGGGCTCAGCCTACATTTCTACATTTTTTTTTGGGGGGGGGGGCATCACTGCTCTCCGGTGGTGTGAGTAGGAGGCCCAGCCCCACTGCTGGAATTGAACCCCCGTCCCAGTGGGCCGCAGTCCCACGCACAACCACTACGCCACCAGGGCTCAGCCCTCATTTCTACATTTTAGGTGCCACATTGCACCTACTAGTCTCTTCAAACTATTTGCTTAATCTAGGATTAAAATGGTTGCTCTTTATAGAATAACTACTTAAAATAAATTTTGTATACCCATTATCTTGTTTTAATTATTTTTGGCACAATTTTTGACAGATATTTTTTTTAAATCTATCATGAATCCCAGCACCCAGCAGAAATTAACACCAGCATTTTCTTCCTAAGTTAATTTCCATGTAAATTATTGGCTTAATTCTTCAATCTGAATACTAGTATTTCAAATACCGGCAAGGTCACCTAGGCCAGACAAGTATTAAGTGAAGCTCCCAGACTACAGAAGACTAGGAATAAAGAAGCTCTCAGACTACAAGAGAATAGGAATAAAGGAAAAGTCATCAATTTCTGAAAAACTAGTCACTGAAAACTTTATGATTAATAACAGAATATTATCTGATAAGTGTCCTCTCATGTGGGACAGAAAAAAAATTATTGGGAGGAAGTTACTTCCTATATCCAGAGGTGACCTAAATGATGTGGAGGAGGTAACAAAGCTTTTCTGACCTTTTACTGATGAGGTATTACTCAAAATGAAAAGAAACAGCTGCAAACATCCTTCATTAAGTGAAACGTCAACTGTACTTAGGATGAACTTAAGATAGCATAGGCATAATTCACTAAATAGAGGACATATAATTTATTATATAAAGTAATGGACAGTTTTAGGTCATTTTGAAATATATTATTTATGGAGCCAGGAATGATCAACTGAAGGAAAAGGGCATTGCATTCATCTTTCAAAAGAATATCTCAAAATGTATCTTGAAAGGTGATAAGGGAAGGGCGTGGGGAGGGGGAAGATAAAATAAAAAATGATAGGAAGATTTCTAAAGGCATAATACAAAGTCCGGTTAAAAATTGTGTTATTCAAATTTATTCATCAATCACTAAAGCTAGTAATTGAAGAACTGAAAACATTGAAAAATTTTACCTTCTTTCTGAAATTGATGAAATATGCAATCAAGATATTCTTAATGAAAACAGGAAACAAAGGAAGAACCATTTTGGATGCCAAAAAAAGGACCTGAGACAGACAGATTTTGCACATAAAGTGAATGGAAGAAATGTGGAAACTGTGAGGTTGATGTGGCCACAGAAAGAGAAAAGGAAGGCAAAGGCAGAACATAGTCTCAAGGTTTATTTCAGAATTCCGGGGAGGGAAAGGAGAGCAGAGAAAGGGACCAGAGCATCTGAGCTCCCCGTGAGGGTTATAGAGGCCGGGCTGTGGGGGGCCCCTTGAAGTCACACTGTCCACGTGAGAGGTTTTATAGTCCAAGTCTGGTGGGAGAGAGTAGCTGGGGAATTCTCCACTGCAACTCTGTTGTCAGTAGGTCTGGAACTAAGCAACAGAGGTGCGAAGTTAGCTAAAATGCTTAGTCTTCTGCACCTGGGGGTGAAGACCACCAAAGGGGGAAGAGGGTCTGGCCTCTCACAGTGTCCTTGGAGTGTTTTCACCAGCTCTGTCTCCTAGCCCACCTTCCCTGCTAATTCCTGCTTCTGTCTGACAGAAGCTAAAGAGCTGAACAGAAAATACCAAAAGACAGCTTGAGAAGCTAAAGACATTAAAAGCATGTGTGAAAGTACCTGGAAATAGACACCTCCTCCCCTCCCCC
>PVJH01034397.1:0-10141 GCA_004026705.1 Nesogale talazaci | reverse complement strand
TCAGATATTTCAGAACGTAGCCTGTTACCAGGAACCAATGGCTTTGGAGGAGAAAGTTGAAACTTTCTGATGGCCTTGGCAAAAAAAAAAAAAATCGGGGGGGGTGCAGGAATTGACAGAACACCAGCTGAAATCTTTCAGCAAATGACTACGACCCTGGAAATGTTCATTAGTTTATCCAAGAAAACTTAAAGACGGCCAGCTGCCTGGAAAATTTCTCTCGGTGATCTGCCACAGGAAAGTGACCCAACGTTATGCAGAAATTCCTGAACAATAACATTAATATCACAGGCCAATAAGATTTTGCTGAAAATAATGAATACAAAAATGGCCGCAACATTAAGAGGAAGCTGCCAGAAATTCAAGTTGGCTTCATAAGAGGAAATAAAATGAGGCATCTCAATGCTTCCCCCCCAACAGTTTTATTAGCATAGAATAGCTCAATTACATCAAGAAGAGATGTACAATGATCACCAAGGTCAGTTGTAGAGCATTTTCTACAATCTGTTGTCTCCTCGTTTCCTGAAATTTGCCCTCAAGAGACCATTAATTCTATTATTTGTCCTGGATTTTATGTACAGAAAAACATTAAAAAGAACAACAACAATAACAACAAAATTAAACAAGAATAACAGAGGGACATTACTATTGATGTCTGATGGATCTTGAAAGAAAACAGGGAACACCAGAACTTTGCTTACTTGTCTATCACTGATTATGCAAACACATAGGTTGTGTGGACCCAACAAACAATGGAGAACATCAGCTAAGAAGATGAATTTCAGGGCACGTTATATAGAAGTAGAATTTGAATCCAAACCATTTGGATTATGGTTTTGGTGAAGAACATTGAATAAACTATGAACTGATAGAAATAAATATATCTTAGAAGTAGAACTACAATGCTCCTGGGAAGTAGGGATGAGGAGTCTTCATCTCAGGGACTTTGGCCAAATCATCATCAAGGAAGAGGGCATTGTGCTTGGTTGAATGTCAGCAACAAAGAGGAAGACTTTCAAGAAGTTAGATTGACACAGGAGCTGGAACAATGGGTTCACACAGAACGATTGTGAGGATGGTAGAGGAGCTGTCATTTGTTTGTTCTGTCAGAACAAACTCTAATGACACCTAGACAACTCAGAGTCCTGGTGGTTCAATAAAGTGCTTGGCTGCAAACTGAAAGGTTGATGGTTAAATGCACCAGTCACTGTGAGAGAAAAATATGATTGTATGGTTTAAAAAATCCTAGTCTTTGGAAATCCAGACAGTTCTTCTCTGTCTTACAGAGTTGTCTTGCATAGAAATTTAATGGACACCAATACATTTGTTTTTGTTTGTTTGTTCAAAGAGGAGAGATGAGCTGATAATCTGCTGTGCCTAAGGAAATTCACAAACTTGTAAATCCAAGGGGATTTGTTCTGCATTTATACAATCTCAAATCACATTCTTTTCTGGGAAGAAATCCAGACTATGCAGTCCTTTTCTAAGTGAATGCTGACTCTGCAAACGATTTAACATCCTCAGCAGTGACACAGTAAACAAAATAAGCACCATTCTAATTGCCCTCAAAATTTAAAACATATTTCTAACAGAGTGTTATGAATTAGAATGAGATGCGATAGTAATATAAAGTCATTATCACACTGTAATATGTGATATCAAATGCATTGTTTTTAACACATTAATTGTATGATGTAGGTTGTAGATCTGTAGTCTGTTATAAAGAAACTATCCTCTTACCATTAAGCAGATTGCAGGTATTCCCAGTCTCTATTTGATTTCAGATGAAGGGAAATGGGCATCACTTTTCTAAGAGTTCCACAAAGTTATTTTAAAGCAGATTAGGATGTGATCTCAATAATTTCTGCTAAAGCTCAAGCACTTTAATGACATGGTACTTTAGAACCATTCAGGCACAATAAACATCAGAACAACCAAAATAATATGGTAGGGAGAAACAAGGAGGTTAAAAAAAATGTCATTTGTAGAAAAAAATACCAAATCAAAAGGTGTGGGTGGCTGCAAATTGAAGGATTTTCCCAAATGGTTGGCCTAGTTTTGAGCCCCACTTCCTTGTAGCTTTTATTTTATTTTATTTTTTATCTACCTTCAGCTCTCAAATGCTAAGATTTCCTTAGAATGGTAAACTTTTAGAGAGACAAAACAAAACAAAGTATTTATTGCAACTGTCAAGCCTTTAGACAGATTTAAGTGCATAACAAAGGAAGTGTTTTTTTCTCTGTGGTTAAAATAAAGCAAGGATGCTACTTAGTAGGGATCTTGATAGAAGACCCCTATCTGAAAGTCCTTCAGCTGCCTTCAGGAATTTAAAAAAGTTAATTACCTTGTCAAACGCCATTGCATCTACTAAATAAAGAACTGGTTCAAGTACTTAACCTGCTCTGAAAAGAACTTTCCTACCCTACCCTTCTTCTAGCTATCTTGTGACTAGCTTCCCTGATCTTGCAACTTCCAATCAGCATGTTGTAGCTTTACACACACATATACATATATAGATATATATACACACACACAGGCACACATATATACGTAATTCACATATGATATATAAAATATATGTAGTACTATATATACTATAGTACTACACACATATGTATGCTATTGTTACTCAACCACTTCAGAACATTTTACAACTCTTACAACTATCAATGATTATAGAAAATATTAGAAAGTGAATGAACAATCTTACATTGAAATCAGTAAAGAAGAAAACCTTAAGATAATGGATTGATACAGTTGCTGAAAAAAACAGGCTCGAATAAAGCAACACTTGAGAGGACAGAGTAGGAGCAGAGAGTTTCCTGTGGATGTACATAGTTTCAGTAGGAAAGAGTCAGGATCAACTCCATGACACCGGACAATAACAGCAATATGTATGAGAAATTAATACACTCCCATTTTTGATGGTTATGTAAAATAGCGCAGTTACTTTGAAAAATAGTTTGGCCGTTCTTCAAAATGTTAAGCATAGAATTAATTTATATCTGAGCCGTCTTACGCCTAAGTACTCAAGAAAATTCCCTTCAATTTATGTATCTAGCAAAACATGAATGTATATAGCCTCATTATTCATAGTAACCAAAGCATAAAAATAATCTAAATGCCCAAGAACAGAGGGTGGGATTAACAAAATTTGGCAGAGTTGCACCTCAATTTATTGGGCTTTGCTTCATTGTCCTTCAGAAGTCTCAGTTTGTTTTACAAATTAAACTATTGTGGCAATCCTACTTTGAGCACATTTCTCAGGTCCATTTTTCCACAAACATTTGTCATCTCATGTGTCAGTGTCATGTTTGGCAACTCTGTCAAAATTTCAAACTTTTCCATAAAGCTATTGAACACTCATTAGACTATTATATAGAGCAAAGATAACCTTCGTATGCACTGAGAAACCAAAAATCTTGTATTGTCTCATTTGATTGATTTACTTTGCTTTATTGCAGTGGCCTGAAAATAAACTCACAATATGTTTGAGGTATGTGTTTTATCTACCCTACAGTATTTTAGTCAGCTCCCCAAATAATAAATTATGTATTTATGTTGTAATATGTATAATCTTCAAGAATAGAAGCCAAGTGAAATAAAGCAGAAATAGAAGTCTATGTATTTACATTTATAATTATATAAATTTCCATGTGAGGCTTATCCCTTCAGCATGGAAAGTAGAATAGTGTTTGCCTAGGATAAGGGGTAAAATGAAAGGAAAGTAGCCGCTTTGGGGTATATTGGGGGGGGGTGATGAAAATACCCTGCAACTAAATAGGGGTTATAGCTGTATATCTCTATGACTGTAACACAAAAAATTAAAGCAATACTTAAACTCCACATTGTACAGTGAAAGACTGTTTTAAGGTATGTGTTGATAAAAGAAAAAAAATCAGCTCATGCTATTGATTTTATTCTGAGTCATAGCAGTCACACAGGAAGAAGGAACTGCTTCTTATGAGTTTCAAGCTCATAAATTTTTCCTCAAAAAGTCTCCACCATCAAGTCGATGCAAATTAATCAAGACCCTTAGGACAGGGTAGACCTGCCTCTGTGAGTTTCTGGGACTTAAATATTTATGAAATAGAAAACCTTCTTTTTCCCCATAGAGTTTCAAACTATAGGCTGGTTGCAGCCCAACAAAATCGTTGACCTTCTGCACAGGTGGTGCATTTGAACCGCGACCTGTGGTTAGCAGTCCAATGCTTACTCCACTATCACAGCCAGGCCCCGATATTTCAATGCAGCTTTATTACAAGCAACAAACACTTCAAAGTAGATGGTCCCATCATTCCATGAACTTTTCAAAAGGGTTAACTATATTCGCAGATAAAACAAAATTCTCAGATAAAATTCCTATTTGTTTTATACTGCAAAAAATGTAAATGTTCACTCTATCAGTTTACTCAAACAATCGATTAAATTATCACTCCATCCAGAATGAAACATAAACACCAAGGACACTTGAAGACCTCAGTTTTCAAAATGCACTTTCAATAAGAAGACTCATAGCTCAGCTCTTCCGCGCATCATTCTACATATGACACGCAGTTATAGTGATAGTCTACACAACATCCTTTGAAGCAAATGTGCGAATAGATGACATACTGCCCATCTGAGGAATTTCAGTCATTTACTAGTAAAGGTACATTTTACTAAGACAGTTTATATTTATGATTGTTTTCAAATGAATATAATATAGTATGAATATTAAGTTTCTATATTAAATTTAGCAATAGATGCAAATGAAATGAAAAGTTATAACCATTTGTTTATAGAAAGTGAGTCTTAGTTTGTGGTCTAGTGTTTCTTAGGCAATATCTGTTACTATGTACAAACTCTTCACCTTGATTTAACATGTTAATTCACTGATACAAAACCAAACTCATTTGATGTTTTATGAAGCAAAAAATATAGTAACTTAATTTAAACACAGAACCAAAGAAAACCTGCATTTAAATTTTACTTCAATTAGAAATAAATAAATAATTTACCTATTCCTATTTATAAATAACTAAGAGTAGAGGCTATTCTTTTGCACTATATAGACAATTTTCACCAAATTCTAGCTATTCTTCTACCAATTTATAGTAGCAGAGAAAAGAATTGACCACATAGCAAAGGTGTCTTTACTGTCTAGCTATTACCCAAAGTAAAACAAATTAGTTTCCATAGTATTTACAGAATTCTGACAAGCTCTTGAATTATCAAAGGAACCACAAAATGCACTTTGAAAATAATGATTCAAAAACACAAATCCTAAAGTGTTTCAGGTTGGTCAAAGAAACTTTGGTCACTGATAGTAATTTGTCAAGTTCATTGGCTTGTTAGATGTTTGAAAGTAATTGAAATAATAAAGATTGATGATTGTAAAGATGGTTTTCATCTCTATCTTTCATGCAACCATTTTGTAAAGTGTCTATTAGAGAAAACTGGGACTATAAAGTTATCAGGAAAGAATTGAAAGAGACTCCCACACTCAGAAAAATTTGTGAGTCTCCGTACATTAGAGTCCATTCAGTACTTATTAGTACAGTTTGTAAAATTTCACTTTGAGAAACCTGTTTAAACTTATATAGTTCTCTCTAATCAAGATCATTTGACATCATCTATTCTTTTGAATTCTTTATCTTTTAATAAACTCTCTTCAAAAACACACATAAAAATAGTCCTGTGTTTGACCCAGAACAGGGAAAAACAAGTATTTTCTGATTGGACATAAGACTATGTTCCCAGTGCCAATGTAAGCTCTTTGAAATCACAGAAGCATGATTAATGCTAATACCCATTTAGAGGTCCTAGCGCTCTGTTGCTTAACTAAAGAATTATGCATAGTCACAAATAATTTTACCCTCAAAAGAAAATATGACAAAAGTTTCTCCACATTCCAGAGTAACTTCTTGATGGACCGAGTTAATGTTTTCCTGGAACAAATTTGACATTAAACTGACACACCCAGTGGGAACTCAGTTTCCAATAAAGAAGCCATATTCTTTCTGGAGTTTTTCCAAAATAAGTAAGTCAAATGTCAAAGCTAAACTAATACCACCAAAATCAATAACAGATGAATGGGGTGTGTTATAACATGGGTGATGACAGACCTCGGTCCTCTAGTCTGTTCAGACGCATGATCAATCAGAACAACTCGTGGCAATTCTGGACTAGGCCTGGACCCAAAATTCCCCAATTGTAAAGTCAGTAAATGGAACCAATCACCAGTTCAGTGGGGGGAAAAAATTAAGCTGTCCTGTCTCAAATATATTCTTTTTAAAAATCCCCGAAAGCCTTTTTGGTATTTTTTGGCCCTGAAAGGTTTTAATGAGTCAGCATTAACTCAATGACCATGAATGAACCAGTGACTGAAATCTTTATGGGAGCTTTGTCTTCCTCCTGCTGAGTGACTGATGTGTTTGGACAATAGACCTTCCTTTAGGCATGCTTTCCTTAATTTAAAGGGGCAAAGAAATGTAGTTTGAGTTAAGCAGTGTCCTTAGAATATCCTAACTCTTAACTATTTCTGACTATTGGTGTTCTTGAGTACTGTTCTTAATACTATCCTATGAAGAACAATAAAAAACAAAACCCAAACCCAAGTGGACTTATGAAACTACATGAAGTTGAGATAAAGGAACACAGAAGCATTGGACAATTCAACTTTTAGAAGTGGATAGTATCTAACAATTTAGTTCATATATATTAGGGGTGCCCCAAGTCCCTTACATTGCAGTTTTGTCTGTTTTTGTAACTAAGAGCAAATACGTGAATGAATAATTTTCCAACTCAGTCAGTCCCATCAGTTCCCATATCATGGAAAGATCCAGGGACAGAAAACCCCTCAAAACAACAGCAACAAAAATAGAACCAAGATAAGTTCTTTCTTGGGGCATCTATCAAATAGGCACATTCGTGATCCAAAGTGAAGATGGGACACATAGAAACAGCACCACAATGGGAAGGAACTAGCTGGACACCATTTTTATAGTGTGAATCACAGTAGCAATAAGATTTTTCTTTCCCATCAATACCTGATAAGTATAATCTCACATTCTCTCTCATCACCATGAAAGAATGCTGCTGGAGCAGTGCAGTCAGACTGGTGATGACTGTTCTGGTTCTGTGCAAGGCAAATCAAATATATCGATAGACTGAGCATGCCTTGCTTTGTACCATGCTCTTGTCCACTGGTCCCCTCCTTGTCGGCAGCAATTCAGTGAACTGAACTCAGTTACAGAATCAAAGGGCAGAAAGTGAGAGCTCAAGTTGTTAAGTATTGTTTTGAAATAAACTTTGGGGTGTACACGAGATGGCATTTTTATGTCCAAGTAAAATAAAATGGCAACAACTAATTGGAGCATAAAAACAAATGTTCACAGATAACAAAAAGATTTCTGAACATAAGTCCAATATTAACTTTGTTTTTAAAATGTCATCAATCAGAACAGGAGACTGTCAAATATACAGGTTCAATGCATGAGAATCATTGTACTATTAGATATGAAATTACTAATAGCAACACAAATATAACAGCTTGTTCTAAATCTGGCATTCATTCCTTACTGTGATTAAAAAATAATGGTTTTAAAAGTGACACTTGTATAGAATCTGAAATTGTAATATCTGCAGATCCTGATTTATTGTTGAGAAATAGTTGATTTATTTTTCTTTGTATTGTTCAGTTACTCTCCATATTTCATGCTGCTTTTGTGCACAGAAGAGCATATCTTATAAGGTATTAGGCCATGAGTGATTATTAAAATGCCTTTCTAATATAGCTTGCAAAGCATATCCTATAGCAACAAGTATAATTTTGGAATCATACACTCAGATTCTACATACCTTAGAAAGCAGTGCTGAAAAGTAGACACAAAGCAGAGCTACCCAAAGAGAAGCTGAAAGCTCCTCCCCTAAAGGCCAAGTGCAGGGTAGGTATTCCTATTGGTTGTGTGTAGCATTTTTGGACAAGGCAAAAATTTGCAAGATGCAGAAGTAAATTTAAAGGCATGTACCTCTTTCTACCAGTCAGAATAAGAAGAAGATTTTGAAAAATTGGAAAACACAACAAAACAAATACTGTAAAGCACTGACTTTTTGAGAAGTTCACCATGGAAGAAGCAATAGGAACATACAAATGATGCAAGAGCTTCCAAAGTATGAAGTCAGATACATTTGCCCAAGCACGTACTGCACCATTATTGACACACTTCAATCTAGTGTGAAAGGAAGGTTAAACGTATATGGTGTTATTTAAAATAGCCTTCCTTTCTTAAGGAATGTGGATGCAGGAAGTCTCTGAATTATGTATTATGGACAGCTCTCATTAAGACTTTAATGATATGTAAATCTGTCCTCACCTTAAAAAGACTGAACCAAACATATTCTTAATCACAATCACCTTCATTTGTTGCAGGCACAGCTTTTAAATCAATGACACGCTTGAGCAGCTTGCAGTAAACTAAGGCTAAATACGAATGGTATGCTGTTGGTCTGTGTTCTCTCCAAATGCAGTATCAAGAGATACTTGTTTGCAATATGAGGACTCCCTTTGTATTTGATGAACACAGCATTATGACATCCAAAAAAAGTTAGGGTAGATTTTTCCCAGTAATTTACACACAATTCAACAATGTGCAAAAATTTCATTCTTACCTGAGAGCTCAGTTTACAAATCAGACAAGAAAAGTTTTTTTTCATGTAGGCAAACTTCAAAGCCACGGCTCATTGTCGCTGAGTTGATTCAAACTCACAGTGATTCCATAGGACAGAGTAGAACTGCTCTGTGCATTTCTGAGACTGAAAAATCTTTCCAAGAGCATAAAGCCTCACCTTTCTCCTGCTCAAATGGACATAAGCACGAAAAATCCATTGCCATCAGATTAAGTCCAACTCAGAGCGGCCCATACAGGTTTTCTGAGACTAAGTCTTCAGGGAGTAGACTGCCTCATGTTTTGTCCACTGAGTGGCTGATGACTTTGAACCTTGGACCTTACAGTTAGTAATCCAATGCTAATGCCATAGCACCTCTACGGCTCCATGTAGGTATGTCTGATATCATAAGAGATGCTAAACTCCAAAAAATATCTCCCAATGTAGAACAAGCCTTATGCATGTTTGTATCTTTTATGATCACAGACTAAATGATAGAATGCTCACTTTCATGCTCAAACACATAAGAACCTTCAGTGTACAATAAGCAAGTCTAGATGAGTTATGTTCATAAATATGAAGTGATATTTATATATATTCAAATGGAACACATATATAAATTTAGACACATGGTTGTACCATTTGGTAAGTGTTGAACAGTTAACCACAAAGTCAGTAGTTCAAACCCTTCCACACTCTGAAGGAAAAGAAGAGGCAACCTGTTCCAACAGCAGCTCACAGCCTTGGAAATACTCTGTAGGTCTTGAGTCAGAAATATCTTATCAGAAGGTATGATTAAGCAGTAGAGAAGGACACCCCTCCCCCCCCATGCAGATAACCATTATTTAACTCTCCAAATTCACTGTCATTGGGTCAATGCTGACTGTTACCGACCCTATTGGATGGGGTAGCTCTGTTCCTGTGAGTTTCTGAGTTTTAAGTTTTCATGGGAGTGGAAAGCTCCTGTGGTGGTCATGTCTTTTGGCTTCAATTTCAGGATTGGGAGGGTAGGGGTGGAGTCTAGCCTGTCAATCTGGAGATAGCCTATGAGGCCTCTGTGTGGGCATGGCTTTCTCTGAGTATTCTGGGAAGTATTGTGGTATTTTCCTCGTGGAGGTGAGAAACCATAGACTCAGTTGTGTTAGCCAGTTCCCTGCTTCAGAGAGCATTGGATCTGAGAACTAGAAAAGCACAAAGCTCACTGAGCCATTAATCTCTGCCATTCCATTGATCCCACATGTGTTAATTGGCCAGGTTGACACAATAAACTTTATGTCTTTTATAAAATCTTCCACTGTTTAATCTGGCCACTGATGGGAAAGCATGGGACTGCTAAGTGCAGCATCAGCAGATCAAATTCAGAGGAAGAAAGATCTGCAAAGCCTCAGAAATTATACAGAGTTGCTATAAAACAGAATCAATTAGATGGAAGTGGGTTTGGTTGCTGTCAAGTTAGAATAGGCCTGTAGAGATTCAATAATCCGTTCCTTGT
>PVJH01034396.1:0-20703 GCA_004026705.1 Nesogale talazaci | reverse complement strand
AAAGCAGTGCATGTATGAGGAGCCCGGGGCCATCATGGTCATGAGTTGGGCTTCTAGCCTCAAGAACAGCAGTTTAATAATCACCAGCTGCTCCCAGTAGAAAGATGAGGCTTTCTGTGCCCCAAAGAGTGACAGTCTTGGAGACCCATAGTAAAGTGACCAGACGTGCCCCTTTTGTAAACGTCCCGTGGTATTTTAAAATTAAAATATACTTTTGTCTCGTTTCCCCCTCCTTTTTTTTCTTTTTCTTTCACATCACTGCCCTGGTGGGAGTAGGCAGCCCAGTCTTGCTCCTGGAGAGCTGCTGCTGGATTTGAACCGCCAACCCTGTGGGCCACCGTCCCGCACACAACCGCTGTACCCCCGGGGCTCAGCTAAAATTCAAATAAATATATTACAATACTATTTTTGCGTTCTCTGAAAAATTTTGTTGCTCCATACAGACCAAATTTTTAATTAAGAACCACTCCCTCACCCACCTCCCCCCCTCCCCGGTCAATGGTGCCCCGCTTAAATCTGGTCACTTTACCATAGGGGTGGTTCTGCTCCGTCCTGCAGGGTCACAGTGAGTGGCATCAAGCTGATGGCAGTGAGGTGTTTGCCTTGCATTTCTGGCTTACTGCGTCTGGACTAGACCTCTAGTCGCGATGCTTTTTGACGGACTCGCCTTCCTGTGGCTTGCTTACTGCCAGGGAGTCGATGCCGACTCCTCGCCTGTGGGTTTCCCAGACTTGTCACGCTTGATGGGAGCAGAAAGCCTCACCTTCTCCCAACGATCGGCCAGCGGCTTCAATTCCTAACTCCTGCTCCTCCGTGGCCCTCCACCCCTGGCTGCACAGCAGTTAGAGCACCCCCCAACTAACTTCTTCTCTCTTTCCATTTGTACCTTGCTCCACTGTCTGTCCTTCTTTAGAAAACGGAGGTCTCTGACAGCGGTCGTGCATTCTTCAAGCTCGGGCTTCGGTTGGCCTGACGGTGCAAGTCACAGGGAGACACCCCTGGCCACACCACCTGGGAGACACCTCGGGAACGTCCACTGGGTTTCGGAGATGCTTCCTTGTCTCATCCTGCGGCCGCTAGAGGGAGCAAGGAGAACAAGAAGCAGCTGAGCCTTCCGTCCCCAGAGCTGCTGGCCAGCCTTCCTGCCCCCCTGCCCGCCCTGGGGAGTGAACAGCAGGATCCCAGAAGCCCCTGGGTTGCAGGTAAACAGGGAAGACTACCTGCAGGCATCCTCTGAGTCAGTGCCATGGACCACGCCACGGGGTGGCAGAGCCAGAAGGTCAAGATGAACTCCCCACACCCACCCCCACCCTGCTGTGTTTTTAAAGAACTCCTGTTGTCACAGTGATGACATAGTGGTCCCGGAGTTACAGTGCCCTGTGACTGCTGACCAAGAGGTCAACAGTTCAAATCCACCAGCTGCTCTGAAGGGAGAAAGATGAGACAGTCTGCTTCCACAAAGACTGACGCCTCAGAAACTCTGTGGTGTAGTACCCCTCTGTGCTCCATGCTGGTGAGTGTGGATTTGTCTCTGTATTCCTGGGCCCAGAGCCCAGGGAGCCGCAACGGGGTGGCTCCGTCCCGCTTGGGCCTCTGCCAGAGCCCAGCTGCGTCTGAGAGTGCCCAGGTGCTTGCAGGTCAGAATGACCCGCAAGGGGTCAGCCTGGACTTCCTGTCCCAGCCTTGGTTTTTGCTCACAGTCAGTAAGCCTACCACTCTGAGGGACCTGAGGGCCAGAGAAGTGGAAACAGGAAGGGGAGATGTGATGGGCTGGCAGGCCAGAGAAGTGGAAACAGGAAGGGGAGATGTGATGGGCTTGCAGAAAACAACATGGCGGCCCCAGCACGACTGAGGGGCCCAAGGGAGGTCCCTCTGGGAGGTAGGGCAGGTCTGTCCAACTCCAGGGTTCAGACCTGGACAGGCCTGCTCAGCGGTCTCCCGGGAGTGTTGGCTTCCTTCCCTCTCAGGCCCAGTCTCCTTGTTGTGGACATGGGGGGCCACTCCGGCTGCTCAGGGGGGTGTGGGATTGGCCTGATGTCAAGGGTGTCCAGCACAGCAAGCCTCCATCCACAGGAGCTCACAGCAAAGGATGGTGGCTTGGTTATCGGGCAACAGAAGCCCTGTTCACTGTGTCATGCCATGGGTCACACCACCAGGCTCAGACCTCTTCTCCCCACACCTCACACACAGCGAGTGGCTTGGCTCAGCCTGACCTCGCTTGGGGTCCCCTGTGCTCTCAGGGTGCCATGCTTGAGAAGGGAACCCCAGAGAGGAGATGTCTGTTACCTGTCATCGGTGTAACAGATCCCCACAAACAAGGCACGCTGGTGAACTTACGTCTCTGGAGGTCAGAGCACATGTGGGATGGGTCTCCCTGAGTGCCTGGGTGGTGAGAATGGTCTGTCGAATGCTCAGCTATAAGCCAAGAGGTTGGAAGTTCAAATCCACTCAGAGAGGTGCCTTGGAAGAAGGCCTAATGATCTGCTCCTTAAAGATAACAGCCATTGAAATCCCTGTGGGTGCATTTCCATTCTGACTCAGTCGAGGTCTTTCCCCAGGCAACTTGCTAGCTGGTGGGATCAAAGCTTGTTGTTCTGACAGGGGACAGCAGAAGGTCTAAAATTGGTTAGGGAGGAGAGGGGCATAGGATGCCTGGTAGGGCTTGATCAAGGACAATGTAACCAAGAGGGATGGCTGAAAACCGAATGAAAGCCAAACGTGACAATGTCACAAGAGGAAAGTAGAAAGAAAGAGAGGAAAGATCTGGGAAGCAAAGAGCATGTATAGAGGTGTAAGTGCAGGCATGTACATATGTAAATACACTGTTATCTAACGATAGGGAAATAGGTCTCTGTACATATATTTATATGTTAAGTATATGTTAAGTATCAAGGTAGCAGATAGACCTCTACTCAACGACCCCCTCAACGCAAGAACACTTTGTTCTAATAACCTGCTATTCCGTGATGCTGACCTCTGCTGAAGGTGATTGCCGACATGATTGCTGAAGACAAAATGGGTACATAGTAAATGTGGTGAAGAAAATTGATAGGGCAGCTATCAAAAGATAGAGTGTCTGGGGGTTAATGGTTTGAAGACAAGCAAGATGCCATCTAGCTGAGAATCAACATAGCCCATAAGGAAGAAGCACACCAGCCGATCAGGTATCCGGCATCAAAGACCCAGAACAAAAAATCATATCAATGTGAATGAGGGGAAGGGAAGAGTGGAGACCTAAAGCCCATCTGTAGACAATTGCACATCCCTTTACAGAAGGACCACAAGGAAGAGAGGAGCCAGACAGGATACAATATAGCACTTTCCTCTAGTGGAAACATGCAACTTTCCTCTAGTTCTTTAATGCCCCACCCCTACTATCATGATCGCAATTCTCCCTTACAAATCCAGCTAGACCAGAACGTGTGCACGGGTACAGATCAGAGCTGGAAACACAGGGAATCCAGGACAGACAAACTCCTTAGAACCAATAATGAGAGAAGCGATACCCAGAGAGGGAGGGAAATGGGGTGGAAGAAAGGTGAAACAGATCACAGTGATCTACATATAACCCCCTCCCAGGGGGACAGACAACAAAGAGTGGGTGAAGGGAGACATTGGTCCATAACAGACAGAAAAAATTATCATTTATAAATTACCAAGGTTTGTGAGGCAGGAAGAGTGAAGGAGGAAGAGGGGTAAATGAGGAGGTGATACCAAGGGTTCAAGTAGAAAGAAAATGTTTTGAGAATGATGATGGCAACAAATGTATAAATGTGCTTGACACAATGTACATAAGTATGTAGTGTGATAAGAGCTGTAAATGATTAAAATGATTTTTTTTAAAAAGTCTGTGGTTGGAGGACTGCTCCTCTTCTGGCAGCTCTAATGCCATTCCAGCTTTCCTAGCTGACAGAAGCTCCCTCTCTGCCTCTTCTGAGTCAGCACAGGAGACACTTTTGTCTCGTCTCTTGACTCTGCCACGGACTCCTCTGTCTTCCTCCTTCACTTGTATTTGGAGGATTTGGGGATCACACTGCCCCCCTCCCCGCCCCAATTAAGCAAGACCATCTTCCCATCTCCATTTGACAATCTCTCCATTTGACCATCAGTTGAGCCCACCCAGGGAGTCCAGGACAATCTCTCATCTCAGCACCCACCAATGACACTGGGCCCACCCCAAAAAGCCAATACTATCTTCCCATCCCCCCCAAATCCTGAGGCCTAGGGCATCTAAGACTAAGGCCACTGGGCTGAGTTAATCAGGACAGTGTGTTCTTCAAGACGAGGGATTGACTTGGTAGGGCCATGGGTGAGATGAGTTCATGACTAGCTGTCTTAGTCTGGGAAGAGTAGAGAACCAAATTCAAAAACACACATATGTATATAAGGGAGAGGTTTATATACAAGAGGAATGAAACATTGAGAAAGCATCCAACCCAGTCCAAGTCCACATGTCCAATTTCAGCCCATATGTCCAATACCAATCTATAAAGTCTTCTTCAGGCTCACAAAGCACATGCAATGACGCCAGGACAAACACAGGTCAGTGAATGCAGTGTCTTGTGTATCCAGGGGCTCCAGAAGCATCTCACTGCTAGCTGGGGTCTCCACGTGGCTTCTCTGATCCCAGAGGTCTGGTTCCATCAGGAAAAACCCTGTGGCTTCTCCTCTGTCTCCTCCAGGTTCCAGGACTCATTGTCTGTAGCATACTGCCATTTTGTCAGTCAAGTGTCTCCCAGAGACTCTTCTGTGTCTTGTTAGTAGTGTGTCTCCTAGGGACTGAGGCATAAGTCTCTCACCTCCAATGGTAAATACCTTGAGATTTCCCAGAATTCTCAGAAGAAAGCCATGCCCACACAGAGCTCTCATTGGCTATGTCTAGATTGACAGGCTAGACTCCACCCCTATACTCCCAGTCATGAAATTGACACCAAAGTACATGACTGCCACACTAGCTGAAGTCCTCCCATCAGAAAGCTCAGGATGCTGGCTTCCTCGTCACCAGTGACATTAAGTTTGCTGTGGTCTATGGTTCAGATGTGTCCAAAGTAATGAGAAAGTCCCTCTGGGGTAAGACTTTGAGACTGGGTACGCCTTCATCACACACACACACACACACACACACACACACACTTCATTTTTTAAAATAAGCTTGAATTGGGTTTCTAGCCCTTGCAAAAGAATCCCAACTGAAATCTGGTAATGAATATGAATGATGACTGCACAAATGAGCAGATGCAATCAATGCCATTGAATTGTACACAGGTAAAATGTCAAATCTGCCCATGTTGTGTGATATATCATTTTACATCAATTAAAAAATAACCTGATATAGCGTCAATTTTCTTTTTTTTTAATTTTTTATTTAATTTATTTATTTTTTATTTTTTATTTTTTTAGGCATCACTGCCCTCAGGTGGTGGGAGTAGGAGGCCCAGCCTTTTGCTCCTGAGAGCCAGAATTGAACTTCCATCCCAGTGGGCCGCAGTCCCGCGCACAACCACTATGCCACCGGGGCTCAGCCCTATAGCGTCAATTTTCAACTATCAATTTTCTGGTATGTAACTCCAAGCTCATCCTTTTTGCTTGCCCTGTGAAAATGGATCTGGGACCTTTAAAGACCCTTCCACAGTAGAGGCACAGTAGAAAACACTGGAGAGATGTGTCAAGAGAAAAAGGTTTTGTTACCTCATGCAGCCCTGCATCTTTTCCAGTGTCCACTGCTCAGGGTCAGCAGCTTCTCTAGCACCGGGCATCTGCCTGGTGTGGTAGACACAGCACCCCCGACGTCCAGTTCCCATCAGTGTTGTAGTTGTCTGCCTTTGGTGAACAGCATGACCCAACAAGTTCAGGAATGTTCCGCTCCCTCTCCAACAACATCTGGCTCTCAGCCCTGAAGGTTAAGGGTTTGTTCTTCCTGGAAATTTCTACTTCCGTCTTAAGGGCAGTGGTCCATCCTCATTACTCAGTTCCATCCTAGAGCTAATCATTTTTCAATGGAAACTTTCCCTAGACAAATTACAGGATGGGTTCTCTCGTTAGATTAGACTCAGGTTTATGTGTACTTTATGGGTGTGTGTTACACTCATAAGGTGGTGTGGGAAAGGAATTGTTTTTCTTTGCTTATGTAAACACTTTTTTTTTTTAATAAAAAAGGGGAGAGCGCGAACATAGTCCCCCACGACCACAAATTATGCAGTCAAGTTCCCCACATTTGGGGAAATCACAGGGGTCAGCACACCCCCGGTGCAATGGGGGAGCCTCAGCCTGGGAAAACCACCTCCATGATCATTGGTATCTCCCCTGCCAGGTAAGTATATAGAAACACTTTCAGAACTGTCTTTTTTCCAGCTGTTCTTCCGGGTCTCTGCCTCCCCTCCCCCACACTCTCCCCCTCCCTCCCTCTCTCTTCCTTCAGGCCACCACATATGGGTGTGCTGTTCTATGAGGGTGCAAGTGTTCAATTCACTGTAACGCCTGACGCTTCTTCCATCCTTTATAAATAACGCACTTGGATCACAATAAATAAACAAACACTTCCATAACCATTGAACTGTTCTGTTGATTTGATTGATTTTTTTAAAGTTTTATTTACATATAAATCACATCATACAATTCAATAACTCAGTTATATTAAGAAGAGTTGTACACTCATCATTACAATCAATTTTAGAACATCTTTTTTTTTCCCCTAACCCCATTTTCTTCTTTCTTCTACTGATCATTATTAGTCCCCAGCCCCTCCCCCCAACCCCATTTCACCCTAACCTCCCCTCCCAAGAAACCAGTAATCCGGTTATTGTTTGTATAGATTTACCTATCCTGGGTTGCATACAAAGAAAAACACACCCTGGAGGTACAGATTAGGTGCTCAGGTAAACGAACTGATTGATTGGTGGTTCATTCCACTAGTCAGTCTGATATCGGTGTGACAGTCTATGTCTGCAAAGATGACAACCTGGGCTAACCGAGAGCAGTCCTTCTCCATCCTAGAGAGTTCATGAGTCAGAACAGACTCCATGCCAATGGGTCTGATTTAGCTTTTCAGGTGGTATAGAGTTGGTGGTGGTGTGGTGGGCTGGTAACCTCAAGGTGGGTGGTTCAAAACCACCAGCCACCCCTTGGGAGAGAGATGAGGTTGCTCATTCCTATCAAGGTTTTCTGACTCAGAAACCCTGTGTAGGATTGCACCGAGTCTGAATGGACTTGATGGCAATGGGTTTCCTTTGTTTTTGGACTTTGGGCAGCACAAGCAACAGCTACTAACTGAAAGGCTGGTGGTTTGAACCCACTCATAGGTGCCTTCAACGAACGGCCCAGAGATCAACTTCTGAACGATTATAGCCGTTGACAACCACGTGGAGTGGTTCTGCTCTGACCTACACAGAGTCAGAATGGCCCGGCTCACAATGGGCTCGAACAAACCTCTGAAAAGCAGATGGTTAAGACTGTGGACTCTGGGATGGCATAGCATCCGGTTAATTCCAACTCCACTCTGACTCCGTATGGTCACAGATCAGTCACTTAAGCCCTCGGGGCCTCCCCAGCCTTGTCTGCAAAGTGAGAGGACTAACACCAATCCTCGAGGCTCAGAATGGGGCCATGTTCTCAGTCAATGCAGCTGGAGCTCATCCAGTGGGCTGTGGTTCATGCTGAACGGTGTTGTGCCCCATCACTGTTCCTGGGATGTGAGGCTTCAGCGGGACCTCCGTGGGCTGGGGCGATGGGTGCTAGGAGGGAGGATGCAGCAGCTGGGGAGTGGGGAGAGTAGGGAGAGAGGTGGGCACAAAGGCTTGGAGAGGCCATGTGTGGTACAGAAGAGAGTCCTCGACTCCTAGCCTACAAGTTGCTGGTTCAAGTATAACCCTGGAAGAAAGGCCTAGACTCTGCGTCTGCAGAGACTGCCCTCTGGAAAATTCCACTCTGTCATATGGGGTTGCATCTTTTGGAATCAAACCTGTGGCAACAGGTCAGGTTTGCAGTT
The DNA here is from genome assembly GCA_004026705.1 of Nesogale talazaci. Classification (NCBI taxonomy): domain Eukaryota; kingdom Metazoa; phylum Chordata; class Mammalia; order Afrosoricida; family Tenrecidae; genus Nesogale; species Nesogale talazaci. The sequence continues at coordinate 12,719 of PVJH01034396.1, read as the reverse complement.
TCTGGTTTGAGATCTCAGATGGGAAGTGGATATCCAGGAAGCCTCCATACCCCGCAGTATCAACCCCAACATGATGACAAGAACATACGACAGCTGGGCTTCGTGGATCTGCAACCATGGACCAGAGAAGCATAGATGGAACCCACTGGATGCCTCCAGCCTGAAATCGCTCCAAGGCCTCCCCCGAGGAGTGTAACTCTCCAGATGCATTGGATGAGACAGGTCTGCTGCACAAGACCCTTTGGGAGTGCTGAGAAGCAAGGACATGAAGGGCCATCTCAGCACGAAGGGCCATCTGATCCAAGCCACGGGGTTTCCTGTCACCTCCTATGGCTGTGGGAATTGCACAATGGATGGCCATGAATGAGAATGGATGTATCTCGGCTACCCTCATTAACTCAAGGTCCTTTGGGGTCAGCAATGGAGAAACAGGGTCAGGATTAAAGCCTGTCTGACTCAACCACACCATGAGAAAACACTAAGGGTGTGCAACAGAGCATGGAGTTCCCCATGGAGTGCCAAGGACATATGTGGGACCAGGGTGTGGCACCCCATGGGACTCAATTGGGGGACTCTCCTGAAGGTCAACGAACAGACCTTGAACTATTGTCAGTTATATATATATGACATTGGGGTTTTTTTTGCTGTTAATCATTGTCGTATTTTCTTTGGTTGCTTCATTTTAGGATACTTTTTGGTACATATTTTTATCTCTGCAGCTCTCTATCAATAAGATAGGCTGCATGAACAGTCTGGAGGTGAAAATGATGGGACTGATGATTCGGGGGGCAGGGACGGGAGGACATGGGAGATGGGGATGAGGGGGAAAGGAGGTGGTATTGTCCGACCCAGGTATAAGGGAAGAACAAGTGGGTAGGTGGGTTTGTTGTGACAACATGGCTAATGAACACATGTCCTCTGGTGAGATTAATTGAAGGCCAGGGGAAAGCTGAGATCCAGGAATGGGTTTGGGGCTCACACTAAATCCTAGCTCCAACTTAAGAACAATTTGTTCTTACACCATGGCCCTGCTCAATACTCGCCCTCAGGAAGGGAACACAGACAATATGCTGCTAGAGCAAAATGTGGCAAAAATTGAGATAGTGCCCAGCTGTCAGATAAAAGAGTGTCTGGGGTCTTCAAGGTTTCTAAACAAGTGAGTCAGCTAAGTCTTGCTCCCACTGTCATCCATCCATCACCTTCTGCACACCCTAGATTGTCACAATTCTGGCTGTGATATTGATCCCGGGTTCAACTCTTTCAATGACTGACGATGGTGTGCTTCTTGCATGTGGACTCCCTTGTGGAACTGCTCAGGAGATAAACCTCCAGAGAACTCCCCCTATCTGAAATTGAGGGATAGGAGGAAAGTGGTCACAGCACAGAGTGCTTGGGAGAGAGGAGCACAGACAATCGAAGATGAACAGTTAAAACTTTGTCAGTAGATCGTCCCTTATGATGCAGGTTGGACCTAAACTGGTTTCCAAATTTTTCTGTAATATTGTTTCTGTTGTTATTGTTTGTTTTTGTTCGTTCTTAGTGAAGTGCATCTCAGAGGTGATATGCCAATCTCGAAGCTGTGTTAAATGCTGGGTTAGACAGGACTCTGTAGAGAAGCGAAACCAGGGCACTTATGATTGTGTGTGTGTGTGTGTTTGCATAGCGAGAAGGAGAATAACAGTCCACACAGCAGTACAGAAGACTCAGTTCAACTCACTTTCTGGAACAGTTAATATACTCAAGGTCCTTGGCTGCTATTCCAAGTCAAGGAAGCAGAGTGGACTCTTCCCCCAGGCGAGACAAGCAGAGTCAGCCTGCAGCCGCAGACAGCAGACAGCAGGGTGGGCAAGGACAGTCAGCCGCACGGGAGCTCAGTGATGTAGACCCCCATGGAGACTCAAGCTCCAGGGAGACACAGCAAAGGGGCACGATCCACAGGTAGTGCAGCACACAGTTGAGGCAAAGGACTAGCTCAAGCAGCAGCATGCTGGTTTGATCACCAGGGAGAAAGAGTGATGGGGGTAGGCTTCAGAAAGCATTCATGACTGAAGCCTGCCAATCAAACTGCCACCGGATTAAACTCCACCCACATGTTCCTAAGGAAACCTAATTGGCACAATAGACCTATCATAGATGCTTTTCTGCTTTTCTGTATATGAAACTCAGGACTGATGAACCCATAGGACAGGAAGCAGGATAAGGGGTTCAGTTGGGAGAAGGGTACAGTGGTGGCCCTGGGGTAGAAGGGGGGCAATGTCTGTGAGTCCATGTGGAGGGGGATAGTTGGAAACTGATTGTTGTAGCAATTGTACAATTCTACTAGATGTGACTGAATTTTGGGATGATATGTTATAGGTATTAAATTGCAACTAATATAAGTAAATAAATGAAATGAAACAGTAGCAACAACAAGAAGAATATTGAGTCTGCTATGCACTTCTTGGAAGAAGAGCGAGAATCAGAAGAGAGGATGGCGAGATTTCACCTCATGTCCTTTGGTCATGTGTCCAGGAGAGACGAGCCCCTGGAGAAGGACATTACGCTTGGTAGGGCAGAGACACAGCAAAGAGAGGAGGACTCTCAAGGAGATGGATGGACATGGTGACTGCAGCACCAGGCTCAAGTAGGCCAGTGATTGTGAGGCTGGTGTGAGGGTACTCAGGGCATCTTTCTGTGGGACCTAGGGCCACCATGGGTCAGAGTCAACACCTAGGTAGAGGAGCTTCAAAATGTTTGTGGGAAAATATAATCTTTCCACTCCATTTTCCTGCAAACTCTTTGACCACGGTGTGGTTGTGAGTATCAATATAAAGAGCTGGATGTAGAAAGACAAATTCACTTATATACCTCTAGAAAATGGCTCATCGGGTTAAGGAGCTTGGCAACTCGCAAGTCCATTGGATCAGGAGTCAAGTTGGAGGCTTCTCCTGACGCTTGTGGTTGCAGGGCCTCCTGAACCCACCATTAGCAGGTCAGATGACAGACTGGTAGCTCAGCCAGCAAATCCACGTACGAGCAAGTCCATCTATAGGTTGTATGCTCAAGCCCCAAGAACCAGACATCGGATGATGATCAGACAGAGGCAGAGTCCAGAGCCAGCCTGACAGAGCTTCTACTATATACTGGAGTTCAGGTCACAGCCCCAAGGAAACTTTCCTCGCATCAGAGTAAAGGTGGGATTTGAGCCACACCCTCTTTTAAGGCTGTGACTCGAGATACACTCCACATTATCCCTGCCTCACTCACATCGAGAGGCGAAGATGTACAGCGCAGACGGTGGATGTGCAGTACCCCACACCGCCAAATAGAAGACAGTTGACGTCAAAGCAAACACTGGGAATCGTGGCCTGGCCACATCACGTGAAACGCCATAGTCATCAGGAGTCAAGGGGCCTCAGGGACAGCAACTAATAGCAGCGGCAAATATGTGGAAAACAATATCACTTCAAGTTGCAATCACTATTAAAATCATTCAATTAAAGTCTTCAACATCCAGTGTGCATGTTATACTTATAAACACTGCTCCCCAGCCCCCAGAAGCAAAAAAGCTCCCAAAACCAAAAAAGTCAAATCCACTGAATCTCTAGGCCAGAGTAGAACTTTCCCACAGGGATTCTAAAACTGTGAATCTTGATGGGAGCACACTGCCACATTGTTCTCTTGCAGAACAGCCGATGGGTTTGAACTACCAGGCTCTGGTTAGCTGCCGAGTGATTTTAACCAGTGAGCCAGGAGGCCTTTCCACTTACAGCACATTGCTGTTTGGATAAACCCCATTTCAAGTGTGCCAGAGCTATGGGCGACTGGCGGCTGCCGTATTGCAAAGAGTGACTCTGGAAGAATGGCAGACAGGGTGAGGTGGGGGTGACGGTTGGGGAAGAGGGTTAGGGAGGACGTTAGAAGCTCTGGAATCCAGCTGAGCACAGGGGCCAGTGGGGAGATCAAAGCTGAGTGGTACAAACTCTTGTCTGAAAAAACCATCGGCAAACAGGAGACTGGCCTAGGACATGAATAGACTTTGCTTTCACCAACGTGGCCCACGCCCTCTGACTGTCGTTCCTAGTAAATCAATGCCAGTGGGCTGTGGTGTGGGAGGAGTCAGGCTAGTTGGGCTCAGAATCTCTGCTGTTCCCATACCACTGTGTAACCCTGAAGCAACCCTGGTGGCGCCACGGGCTCAGCTAACTACAAGGTCAGCAGTACAAACCCACCAGCCACTCTGTAGGAGAAGAAGGAGCCGTCTGCTCACACAAAGCTCATCAGAACCCACTTGATGGCAGGGGGCTGGGTTGGATGTGACCTCTCAGTGCGTCCGTGTTTTCATCTCTGAAAGTCCACTGCCATCATGTCATGGCCTATAGTGACCCATAGGAGAGAGTAAAACTACCCCTTGGGGGTTTTCTGAGACTGTAACTCTCTCCAGCCTCATCTTTCTCGGCGGAGTGGCTGCTGGTTTTGGACTGCTGACACTGCAAGTAGCAGCCCAACGCCTCTTCCACTAGGCCAGCAGGACTCCATCTCTGAAAGGCAGAGCGTCTTTCCTCTGAGAGTGTGGTCAAGGAGTCACGCTCAGCATTCAGAAGTTAGCCGATGGTTAGCATCCTCCCACCAGCAGCTGCCAGTCTGTTCTGGATCCATGGGTGCCGCTGAACAGATGGGTCTCCCCAGGGTTTTTCAGAAGCCGGTCACCAGACCTTCCCTCCATGGCATGCCTGCATGCTTTCGAACCTCCACCCTTTCTGCTCAGCAGCCCAGCACATTTGCCCTTGGCAACTCCCAGGCTCCCTGTGTGGTTTAAGTAGGGGCCAGCCAGTCAAAGCTTAGGCTTCAGTGGACTCTGTGCCCAAAAGAACAGACGGGAAACAGACCTGTGGTCACCTGGGTTCCCTGAGCTTGATGCAGCAGCAGAAGGATGGAGGAGAAGGTGCCAGACCTGCAGACCCATTTGGAGTCCCAGCACATGAGAGGCGGGGGTGGAAGTGCAGGCCTCAAAGCAAAGCGGAGAAAGTTCGCCACCCAGAGAAACAAACCAGGAGAGAAAGGAATGGACACAGAGGAAAAGCAGCGCCAACATGTGGCTTCCTGCTCTCCCCTGAGCATTAGAAGCTCAAACACCCAGAAGCGGCATGGACGGACAGCAGGCAATAAAGAGTGGTGGGGTCTGAGGCAAAGCACTTCCTCAGGTTGGCCAACTGAAGTCCTTGCTCCAGTGCACTTTGCCAGTTCACATTCTGCTGAGCATAAGACCAAAACTTTACGAGTGTGAATTGGAGCAGGTGGCTTCAATGTTCCTCATTTACTAACCAGGGACGGCAGGGCTGATGTGAAAGGAGCCCTTGAATTTTGAGAACACCCCAAGAACAGATGTAAGGCACTGAACACCAATGATGGAGACCCGATGAGCTGTGGGAGGACGTCAAGACCATCATCCCCAGAGAGACCAAGAGGTCATTCAAAAGACAGGAAGGAAAGAAAAGGTTGAAGGGATGTCAGAAGAGACTCTGAAGCTTGCGCTGTACTTCAGAGTAGCTAAGGCAAGCAGATGGAATGATGTCAAAGAGTGGAAGAGAACATTTCAGAGGGCAGCTCTAGTGGGCAAGCTGAGACCTCATCATGAAACGAGCAAAGACCTAGAGTTAGAACAACCAAAGAACACACTCTGCGGGTCTTGCCCTGAAAGAACTCAAGAAGAAAGTCCAGCCTCCAGTTGTAATCTTGAAATAGTCTATGGGCACATATTGAATGATGCAGGAAGCATCATAACAATATGGAAAGAATGCGCAGTCACCATACCAAAAAAACTTCATCCACATTCTACCATATCAGAGGTAGCAACGGCACTGAAGGAGGAAGTTTAAGCTGCACTGAAAGCATTCGCCACACACACAGGACTCCAGGAATTGAAGGACTCTCCCCGGAAATGTTCCAACAAGCTGATGAAGCGCTTACTTGTTTGGCTATGCCAGGATATTTGGAAAACAGCTACTTGGTCAACTGACCAAAAGAGATCCATATTTGTGTCCATTCCATAGAAAGACGACCTAACCCAAGGCTTGAACTACAGAACGATGTCGTTGATATCACACACAGGTAAGATTTTGTTAACGAACCTCCAACAAAGATTGCAGCAGTCCCTTGACAAGGAACAGCCCGAGGTTCGGGCCAGATTCAGAAGAGGGTGTAGGACTAGGGGTGTCAGTGCTGGTGTCAGACAGATCTTGGCGGAAAGCAAGAGACTATCAGAGAGATGTTTACTTGGTGTCTTATTGACAATGTATCTGGCTGTGTGAATCAGAGCAAACGATGAACTGTCGTGAAAAGAACAGGCGTTCCACAACAATTCAACGTGCTCATGCAGAACTCGTACATGAATCAAGATGCAGTTATGCAAACAGTACATTGCATGGGTTAAGACAGGTGTGTATCCTTTTCCATATTTATTCAGTCTGCATGCCCACCAGATAATCTGAGAAGCTGAGTTAAATGAAGAAAGAATGTCCCATTGAGGTTGGAGGAAGGCTAATTAACAACCTGCGATATGCGCCTGACAACCTTGCTTGCTGAAAGTGAGGACTTGAAGCACTTGCTGATGAAAATCAAAACCTACCGTCTTCAGTGGGGATGACAACTCCATGTCAACCAGGCCCAACCCCACGCAACTGCACTAGTAGAGAGCATGCTAAATGGAGCGAGGGTTGCAGTTGGTAAGGGCTTCGTCTTGGGTCTGCAAGCAGTGCTCGTGGCAGCAGCTAACAAGAGCTCAAACATCTCACTGTCTTGGGAAAACCTGCTGCACAGGCCTCCTTCGAGCTCTGAAAAGCAAGGAAGTGGCTTGAGCTTGTCATCACTTATGTCACTGGCCCAGGCATAGTTGTTTGTTTGCTTTTAAGGTAGTCACGTCTAAGGATCAACGTTCACTGCTGACACAGAAAAATATGATAGAGGAGGGAAAAGAGAGCCCTCCCAAGGATTCAGAGTCCTGCCTTTCAGTGTAATTGGTCCTACTTAAATATCCTGCCTGAGAAGTCCTGAAACTGATTGGCTTAGGTCAGGATCTCTGAACCAATGACTGCTGGGGAGATGGGCCCACCAATCAGAGCCCAGCCTTGATGCTGCATATGGGATTGCTCACATAAGCCACATGAAGGAGGAAGTGAATCTTCGTGTCAATGCAGAAGGCATCTAGGGGACCACCACGTCTCCCTCACACAGCCTCCATGGCTATTCCAAAAGATCAAGCCTCCCTAGACAAGCTCTGAGCACCCAGCCTCCCACCTGCTTCTCTGAGATGCATCAGCATGAAGTCCAAGCATACTGGTCCACGTCCATGCAAACAAGGCACCAGGACCCTTATGGTCTCTCCTTCCTCGACCCTGGGAGTGACCCCAACAATTCCTTTATAGGTCATATACTCCCCTTTTGATACATGATGCATGCAGGCAAATCAAGACCTTGGGGCTATATTTGGCCTGCTTAACAGATCCAATTTTTATTGTTTTTTATATATAAATCATTTTATCGGGAGCTCATACAACTCCTATCACAATTACATACGTCAATTGCATACAGACCACATTTGTACTTTTCTTGCCATCATCATCATTCTAAAAACATCTTCCTTCTATCTAGGCCCCCGGTACAAGCTCCCCATATTCCCCCTACCTCCCCACACTCCTCCCCCATGAACCCTTAATAATTACAAATTGTCATTATTTTGTCAACGTACACTGTCTGATGTGTCCATTTGCCCACTTCCCCATTGTCTGTACCCCAGAGAGGAGATCACATGTAGATCCTTATAGTTGGTTCCCCCTTTCTACTCCACCTTCCCCTAACCCTCCTGGCATCACCCCTGGCATCACTCTCACCCCTGGTCCTGAAAGGATCATCTGTCTTGAATTATCACTGTTACCGACTCCAGTGTACATCCCCAGTCTAGCTGGATTTGTAAAGTAGAATTGGGATCCTGATAGTGTGTGTGTGTGTGGTGGGGGGAGAGGGGGAAGGAAGCATTTAAGAACTAGAGGAAGGTTGCATATTTCATTGTTGCTACACTGTATCTTAACTTGCTCGTCTCCTCCCTATACCCCTATGTAAGGGACTGTCGCTTTACCTATTGATGGACTTTGGGTTCCCAATCTCTCCCTCATTTATAATGACATAATTTTTAGTTCTTTGATGACTGATACCCGATCCCTTCGACACCTTAATGATGCACCGGCTGGTGGGCTTCTTCCATGTGGGTTTTGTTGCTTCTGAGCTAGATGGCCATTTATTTGCTTTCAAGTCTTTAAAACCCCAGATGTTATATCTTTTGATTGCCGGGCACCATCAGCTTACTTCACCACATTTACTTATACACACATTTGTTGGCAGTGATCCTACCAGGAAGGTGAACACACAATGATAAGATTTTTAGTTCTCTTTTTTGTGAATTAAAGAGCAAGTTTATTAAACAGAAAGATAGAGAAAAACAAAGTAGGAAAAAGAAAGAGCTGCACAGGTTGAGAGAGAGACCAAGTCCTATGCAGGGGCCATCCCCAGAGAGAGACGGGAGGAGGCCGATTTTTAGTTCTTGAAGGCTGATTACTGGTCCCTTTGACACCTTGTGGTCACACAAGCTGGTGTGCTTCCTCCTTGTGGGCTTTGTTGCTTTGAGCTAGATGGTCATTTGCTTAATTTCAAGCCTTTAAGACCCCAGATGCTACATCTTTTGATAACCAGGCACCATCAACTTTCTTCGCCACTTTTGCTTATGCACACATTTGTCTTCAGTGATCGTGTGGGGAAGGTGAGCATTGTAGAATACTAATTTAATAGAACAAAGTGATCTTGCATTGAGGAAGTACTTGAATGGGAGTCCAATGCCCACCTGCTGTCTTAATACTAACCCTATAAGTGTATGCACATAGATCTATTTCCCCATCATCATTATATAAATATATTCACCTATGTACATGCCTGTATTTAACCCTCGACAAATGCCTTTACCCCTAAGTTCTTTCCTCTATTTCCTTTTACTTTCCTCTTGTTCCACTATCATGTTCAGCCTTCAGTGGGGTTTCAATATTTTCTCTCTGCTACATTACTCTTGCTCAATTCCTATTGGATCTCTCACACCCACCTTGTCACTGATTTTGAATCACTTGCTGTTCCCTTATCCGGTCAACACCACCTCCTTTCTCCCTCTCCCATCCCCCCTCCCCACCAAACCATCAGTCCCATTATTTTCTCCAATTGTTATTTTTATGCCTGAATGTAAAGAAAAGTCCACACCTGGGCTGATAAACAAGATTATAGCCAATGGAGAAGAAAATGGCGCTGCCAATGAGTTCTAGTTCATTCTGCCACCAATGTCCAGAGCTGCTGTGATAAGTAGGTTTGTTGTGCCAACATGGCCAATGAAGATAGGTGGGTTTGTTGTGACAACATGAATAATAAATGCATGTGAGATTAATTAAGGGGCAGAGATATAAATGGCTCAGCAAGCCTCGCCTTTCTCTCTCTCTTGCTCTTGGATCTTCAGACCAGCCGAGTGCCTAGCTTGTCCTGTGCCTCAATTTGCAAGCTACTCTACCTGTGGGACACCCAGTTCATGGACTGTGTTGCTGTGAGTTGAAGTTCCCTCAAGTCCTGCTTTGCCACGCAACTGGAATATACATCTCTTGAGCTGGGGACTGTCGGACTCTGTCATCTGGCTGACTGTTGGTGACTTGCCTTGCTGTTTGCTGCTTGTGGCTGGATAGCCTGAATTGCTTTACAGAGGATTACTCGGCAGCCCTCAAAACTCCAAGGACTGCTGGTCTACTAGCTGTCTCACACAAGTGAGTTGCACCGAGCCATTCGTACTGCTTTATAGATTAGTTAACTGTTTATTTCTTATGCTAGATACCTTTATAGCTATATAAAGATAGAGAATTATTATTCTGAGACAGTAACTCCACAGGAGCAGAAAGCCTCATCTTTCTCCTCAGGGGACTGGTGGTTTCGAACAGCCAACCTTCTCCTTAGCGGCTGAAAGGGTAACCCACTATATACGTCAGTGGGACTCCACAGCAGCAGCAGCAGCAGCAGCTAAGAAATTAATTGACATACTGCATCGGGCCAATCTACTGCACAAGGATGCTTTTAGCACTTCGAAACGAGGTCAGTTCGCTAACAAAGGTGCATCTGACCCACGCCATGAGCTTTCCAGTGGTCTCTTTCAACTCAGGGCAGTCGAGTCGATTTCACCCAACACCCAGTGACCCGAACAGACAGAGGAGAACTGTCCCGGTGGGGTTCTGAGATCACCATTCCACCTGGGAGTAGAAGAGCTCATCTTTCTCCCACCGGTGGCCACATGGACATGCAAAAGCTGGACAATGAAGGAAGACAGAAGAATGGATGCATCCTTGAACCGTGGGTTTAGCAAAGAAAATAGGAGCTTGCCAGAATTGGCCACCAGAAGAACAAACAAATCTGCATTGGGAGAGACGTAACCAAAATGTACCTTGGGAGCGCGGATGGTGACATGTGACCAGGAAGGACTCATCCTTGGTCAAGTAGCTGTTAGGTGCTGTCTGGTCGGTTCTGACCCAGAGTGACCCAGTGAAAGCTGGCCTTTTCCTGTCCCAGCCTCACCATCATCCCTCTGCTGCCGCCACTGTGTCCTGCACTCTCCTCGGGGGTCTGCACTTTTCCACTGACCCTCCACTGTACTAAGCGCGAAGTCCTCCGGGGACTGGTCCCTCCGGGTGACATGTGCATAGTCCTGTCATCCTGGCTTCTAAGGAGCATTCTGGCTGCATGACTTCCAGCAGACCTGCAGATGCTTCTCTGAGCGCCATCACTTGAAGGCACTGAGTCTTCTCTTGTCTGCCCATGCAGACAAGGAAAAGCCTCCATGGGACAGACTGACCCCGTAGCTTCACCAAGGGACTCGGGCACGTATTTTGAAGATGACTCAGGGCCAGGTAATGGGTAGACAGAAGATTGACATGAATAGGAACTGATTGCCAACGACGACCAACAACCCCATCGACACCCTGTGTGCACAGTAGACCCCATCAGTACTATGGACCTGCCCTGGTTAAGCATTAGGCTCAAAACCACAAGGGCAGCAGTTCAAAATCACCAGCTGCTTGGGGGGAGGGGGAGGACAAAGATGAGGCTTTGTACACCCGTATAGAGGTATAGTCTTAGCAATCCACAGGGGCAGTGTTACCCCATTCTATAGGGTCTGAGACGCTTGAGTCCCCATCAAGTGCCCCATCTATGGCACTGTGTTTGAGCCCCTCCCCACGCTCCTACTCCCGAGTCCTGGTGGCCTAGCAGTTATTTATTGAGCTGCTAAGCACAAGGCCAGCTGTTCAAAACCAACAGCCACTCCTCTAAAGAGTCCGTCTCAGAAACCCACAGGGCCAGTTCCGCCCCCTCCTTTAGGGGTCCCTGTGAGTTAGAGTCCACTCACGGCAGTTGGGTTTTCCCCCCACCGTCAACATCAGCGAGCTCAAATCAAAACCGTCACAGAGCGCAGAGACGGCCCGGAACAAGGAGTGTTTCCCGCCATTACAGATTCGGTCGTCGCCTTCAAGAGGAGCCGCCCGGGCAGCCCGGTGACACCGCGTGGGTTCACAGAGGACAGCGAAGCCCCCACGCTGACCGGGACGTGGGAGGTGGCCCGGGCCCCAGATCCACAGAGACGGCCCAGCTGGCATCACGCTGCCGGGCAGGCAGGATGCTCATCGGAAGGGATGCTTTTCCTACCCCGCAGGCCTTGGCTTTTGAAGCTTCCCTGGCTGCCTCAGAAGCTGCCTGCCGAGAATAGCTGCCGCTCAGGGGGTGGAGGTGGGTGTATTCTCATCCATCAGTCGCCCAGAACCAAGCGTCATTTTTTCATTGCTAACTCGAGGGACACCCGGCACCACCCCCACCCCCTTGGTAAACTGGGTCCCGTCCAAATCCGACCTTCCCAGGGGGTTGGATGGGAATCGTTCCCTGTCAGCCTTCCTCTGGCGGCGGGGAGTCTGCTGGAGCCGGGATGCAGCTGGCCTTCCGCAGCTCGGCAGGGTGCAGAGAAGGGGAGCTGTCTTGACTGGCTCTTCTCTCTGCCTCCTGCCTGGCACCCGGAGGGCGCCCTCAGCTTCAGAGCTGAGCTCTTCCCACCTGGCGGGCTCTCCCTCCCTGAATTGGTAGCGGATGCAGGGTGGCCAAGGGTGGTGGTGCAGGTGCTGCACTGCACCAGTGCCCCAAGGTAGGAGACACGTCGAGCAGCGGTTCTCAACCTGGGGGTCGAATGACCCTTTCATGAGGGTCACCTAAGACCATCAGAAAACACCTATTTCCGATGATCTTAGGAAGGGAGACACTGCTCCTCTAGCTGTCTCCAGGCGTTCTGCCCACTTGCAGATAGGCCCACATACGAGTCGCCCCAGCTGAAGACTGTTACCCATGGCAGCTAAGAATGCCATTTTGGAGTCCTTCTGCCTTTGGATCAACAAGTAAAGAAGTTGTCACTGTAAAAAAAATTTTTAAAAGACAAAATTCCATTTCTTTGTCATTAGAACTAAATATTACACAATGTGTAATTACATATTGGTTTTGTGATTAATCACTTTGCTTTTGGTACATTCCATTTGTAACAATGAAAATACATCCTGCATATCAGATATGTACATTATGGTTCGTAGCTAGCAAAATGACATTGATGAAGTAGCAATGAAAATAATGCTATGGTC
>PVJH01034395.1:0-20636 GCA_004026705.1 Nesogale talazaci | reverse complement strand
CATTGCATTTGCATATGCACCTATTTTGTCTTCAGTGATTCTGTTGGGAAGGTGAGCATCACAGAATGTTGAGTTATTAGAACTAAATGTTCTTGAGTTGAGGGAGTACTTGACTAGAACCTCAATGTCCATCTGGTAATTCCTCTCAGCTACATTGCCTTGATTAAGCTCCCTCCCCCCGTACCCACCCACCCTGACACCCCATATTCATCTTGTCTTTGATTTTAGCTGACTTGTAGTTGCGGCCCTGACCATGACATCTATTTTTGATATTCCTCTGGGACATCCTTACTTGGCTCCCCTTGCTAACGTGTTGCACACTCTAAGTGTTTTGCACTGGTGTGATGGGGTCAGATCAGACACAGTTCCTGCACTGTGTGTCCAGTGTTGTCCCTCTTAGCTATGGGTCAGTGATGGATGTTGTGTCTTGTGCTGGGACCCGCCGTATGGTCTTCTCTGTGCATTGGCTTCTCTAAGCTGGAGTGTCATCCACGGGGCTTGGTGGGCCAGGATGTGTTCCATGCTCTCTCTTTCTTCATTTGCACCTAATCAGCAGTGCCCTTCTCCCTGAGCTTTCGCTTCAATGCTGTCCTCTGAAGAGCATTCCTCTGAGGGGAAAGGGGAAGTCCATGTAGTTGGGATCGGGGCCAGTTTCGCAGACCTCTCCGTTGGTTTGCTGTTTCATGCTGGTATGTAGCCAAGTGTCTTGATTACATTTTTTTCATTTCAGAAGACATCAGTTGGTAAAAGATTTTCAGTTCCTTCATTTTGGCATTTGACTGGTATATACATTTTAATAAGAGCCTTATTAACTGGGCTTGCCTATATGTTATAGATATTACATGTAGATAATTATCCTCTCACTGGCAGTGTTGTACTTCACATTTGTTCTCTTTCATAATGAGAATTAAGCCATTTCACTTTCAATTTGTCTTTCCAAGCATGGGAGACCATATGTCTGCTTGATTCAAAATGGCGCATGACACAAGGGCCAATCCATTCCAGTGCATTCATGCCCAGCGGATGGAGCAGACAGGGTTTCACTTTGTTGTTTGTTGGGTTGCTATCCGTCAGAGTCAACTAAAGGCCACCTACAACTGTAATCAATTAAAACCTTGGGATTCTGATGCATTCCACTCCGTCTTTCACAACGCACCGCACTCCTCAAGTCATTCCGCATTCCAGCAAACCCTACACATTTTTAGCCACAACATGCTACACTAGCGAATGGAGGTCCTGAAAATAGTGCTCCATACACGTCATTGTTGAAGAGGCCACTCTTTCCCAGCCATATTTCAGCAGCCTTCCCACCGGAGAAGCACATCTTCTGCTGCTGTTCTCTTGCTTTCGTCAGGTTTTCACTGACAATATTTACAGAAGCTGATTTCTGGGTCCTTGCTCCTGGTCCGGGTCACTTTGCAAACTGCCGAAGCAAGCCTACGACTGGTGACCCTGCTGCCACGTAACTCCCAGCTTCACAGCCACGTGCACACCACGACAGTGTGGCAAGCTGACCCACGAGTGTGAGATCACTGTACACGTGAAAGAAAGATCGGAGACACGGGTTCCCATAATAATATTGCAAGTTCAGAGATGATGAAGCAGGAAACAGATAGAATATTGCTTTCCTCTTAGTCTGGTTGCTTGAAAAAGCTAAAAATGCAGCCTCCCCGGAGGGTATGAAATTGTTCGCAGATTCACATATGTCCTTAATGTTCGAATAGCTCCGTGTCTCATCGAGTTTTATTACTCTGATTCATGTTTGGCCAGACTGATTCAATATTTAGGAATTGATTCACTAGGTCAGAACTAATCTGTGCTGTTGAAACATTGAACAGAAGATTTCGAAAGGAAATGTCATGCGTATTTAGAGGCAGGACTGTTAATGGGTGAGAACACAGATGAAGACAAAACAGAAATGATTTCCCTCATAGGGTGTTGATGGTCTATGAGGGCTGTGTTCTCTGTGACCCATTTAAATAGAAAGCCAGTTACTTTATGTCACATGTGCCTGAAGATAATTTTTCTCTTCAGACATTTCTAGTGCTTAGCAAAATTCTTTTTGGTGTCCTTAAATTACCATTTTAAGAAGGAAGACATATTTTTTTATATACACGGAACACCCCTACAACTAGGACAACACAAATAGCTTTGATTCTAGAGAGGTTATTAAAGGACTGGTGGAGTAGAGATGGCCCTTGGGGGGTGGAACAATGGAGAAGAGAAGTTATGTGGTAATTTTTCAGAGAGGGTATTTCATGACAGATCAACACATGCTTCAAGGCATAGGTGAAGATGTAAGGGAAGTAGTTAGTGTAAAAGAAATGACTGAAGAATTAGAAAAACCTAGTGCGTGCCACAAATGCCTTCTTCACAGCCTGCTTGAAAGCTATTTACCATGCAAGATCCCAATTCCAACATCTCATCCTTCTTTTCTGTTATGCCTTACTTTCTGTTCATATTTATACACTTGCATATATTTAACCGCTGTTGTAGTGATGTTTTAATTGTAGAATTCTCCCCTTCCCTGTGGGAGGGACCCTCTGGAGCCCTGGTGGCATAGTGGCTATGCGTTGGTCTGCTAACTACAAGGACAGCTGTTCACATCCACCAGCTGCTCTCTTGGAAAAGACAAGACTTTTTACTCTCATAAAGAATGAAAATCTTGGAACCCTGCAGCAGCAGTTCCTACCCCATTTCAAGGGCAGCTGTACTTTGCAATAGACTCCATGCCACTGAGTTTGTTTCTTTGCTTGTTTTATATGGGAGGCCTCACTTCAATTCGTATGAATGTACGTTAGGCACAGCTTTCACCCATCTGTCTGTGGTGGCTTGGATGTTTCTGTGGTTGGGAACAGACATGAGTGAATCTCCTACTCTCAGACAAGCTGGAAAGCTAAGGCCTGGGGACCACTTCCCAAAGCCAGGCAATGCAGACCCCAGATGGAGCACACTGGCCAGTGATGTGCATGGAGTTTTCATTAGTCAGAGGATGATGACTCCTGATAAAGTCCTGATCTCTTTCAATGCTATTGATTTATTAGAGACAGCTATTGGTTATTCGGAGGGGGGTCTGGCTTGGGGGGGCAGTACAAATAGAAAAAGAATTGTGGACTCCTTAAATTTTAGAAATATTATAATATTTATATATTATAGAATATAAATTATATCATAATATAATACATCATAATATTATAATCCTGATATATATTGTTATATAATTGTTATATAATGTTATAATATTGATAAATAATAACTGTGCTACTTTTGTGTGCATATCTATTTGTTTAGCATTAATATCGCCTACATCGCTGCTTCTTCGGTTGTACAAGATTTTTTTCCACAATGATTCTATTGGGGACTCTAAGAGCTCTTATAACATTCACTACATCATTTGTAACATTTTCTATACAAGAGCGCTCATTAAGGTGACTGTTTTCTCATCTTCCCTTCAACAGGCTGTATCATTTGGTTGAAATTGTATTAGTTCGGTCTTCTTTTTCAGGGTTTGTTTGGAAGGAGAGAGTAAGAGGAAATAGAGACTCCGGGCAGTGGCAACAGCTGGAAGGCATCTCTAATTAGATTCCTGGCAGATGTGGGCTGCATTCATAACTTTCCATATGCCTGCTTAGAGTTTCTTTTAAAAGGTTCCCAAAACAACATGCAAATTTACAAAGATTTACTGCACTTGTAGATGTCACTCAGTATCAAGTTATTTTTCTTGAACACCTAGGCATGGAGCTTAGAATCGTAAAACTGAATCCTAACAGAAGATGTTATCCAGGGGCAGAGATTAGAAGGGTTGGAGTGCTTGACAAATTGGGCTATTCATTAATAAAAATTTTAATACTACCATTACATCATAAAAATAAGAGATGTCTTTAAGCCTTACAGATGAGATTCTATCTGGCTTTTAACTTGTTTTCCCATAAGCAAATTGGAGGATTTTTTTCTTTGCAAGACAGTGTTACTTGTCTCTTTGCTTTTTAAGGAACTACAGAATGAAGCAGCCAATGGAATTGCTTGGATTAGATATACACATCAATATATGGTAATGAATTGTGAAACCACATGACTTACATTTGTGATTCTGGCTTTGTGCTCAGCAGTAGAGCAAGAACTTGGGTGGTTGGATTTATTCCTCAGTACTCTACTCTGAGAAGTGGCTTAATACTTTTCTCATCTGAAATGAAAGACCATCTCTGTTGTAGAGAAATAACTGTATGGACAAATTTCCATTCTCAAATAGTCTATGTATATTCCAATAAAAGGTATCTCTTATTAGCAAATGTCAAGGATTATTTTTTCTATTTACTTTATTTTTTATAGAATTTTTTTTGCGTGGAATAATTTTTTAAGAAAAAAATTATAAGCTTCCAAGGAAGATAATAAAAATAGTGCAAATAAAATGTCAGTGGTACCTTTTGGAGAACTGTACTGAAAAGAGTCTTCTCAGTAGCACGTCCTCACATGCTACTCTGGAGATGCTCCTCATTGTTGATTTTCTATGTGAGGACTCCTCATCACTCCCTACCTAATCGTCCCCCAAAGATTTTCTACTAGGAGCTCTTTGCAATGATTAGAGCCATTGATTATTCTAAAGTAAATTGCACATCCTAACTAGCGACAATATATGGTATAATTGGTTATTTGGTATAAATGGTATAAATGGTTATTTTCCATTGGTCTCCCCCATACCCTATTTTTCTTCCAATAAATCATGGAAATTGTATTTTTAACTGGCTCAGCACACAGGACTGTTGCTTAAGAAGTCCAAAGGAGTCACCATTGAGAAGCCCATTAAAGTCCAAATGGTCCATCTTGGCATAAAAGGCCTTTCCCGAGTCAGATCCCACGCCATCTTTCTCTTCACTCCTAAAGATGCTCGGATACCTCCAACATATGCCCCGCCGAGTTTTCAGTCACTTCACAGGCACATGGAAGTTGGACATTGAAGAACAAAGACCGGAGAAGCCTCAATCCATTTGAATTTTGGTGGGGGTCAACAATATTGACAGTATCATGGGCTTCCAAAAGAAGGAAGACATCCGTCTTGGAAGAAGAACAGCCTTCTGATAACATGCAGACATGTTATCAGAAAGAAGCAATCCTTGGCAAAGGAGATGCTCCTAAAGGAGTTCACTGACCTCTGCTTTATCAGACTTGGTCAAAGGCCAGGGAACAAGAGGAAGACCCCCCAGGCGATGCAGCCAGGGGCTGGACCAAGGCCACCATGGTGAGAGTGGTGCAAGACCAGTCAAGGCTTCATGCTGTTTGACGTGGGTCACACTGAGTCAGTTGGAGGGCATCAGACAACAATCTACTGTTCCTGATCACTTCACCATGCCCTGGTTTTCTTTGTTACTTTTCTGTACTCTTCCCTCTGATTCAATGAATCCTTCAGGACTGAAATGCTGTTTCTTTTTTTATTGTTGTAGACAGGTTTCTCTTCTTTTAAATTCCTACACCTTGCAATTTACATTCTTGTGTGTGTGTCTGATTATGTTTTAGTCAATTACTTTATTTCTTTTTAAGTCATTTTATTGGGGACGCATGCAATTCTTGTCACAATCCCATACATACATCCATTGTGTCAAGCACATTTGTACATTTGTTGCCATCATCATTCTCATAACATTATCTTTCTACTTGAGCCCTTCATATTAGCTCCTCATCCTCCCCCACCCCTTTCCACTCTCTCCCTCTGGAACCCCTGATAATTTATAAATTATTATTATTTTTTCATGTCTTACACTGTCCAATTTACATTCTTCAGCCAGTGATATATCACGCATCGCTTTATTCTGTATTCTACTTTGGACTCTTTCAAAATCATTGGCCTTGCCTTCCTAAGGTAAATTTTTCCTTGCATCTAGCATGATATGGCACACAGGAAATGATAAATATTTGTTAAGTGAGTGTGTGGCCCCCTGGCTCCAGTATATTTTTAACATTTGCTAATGTTTTAGATTTTACTGCCTTGGTTCCATTTCTTCCTCAATTATTCTTCTGTTAAATGTTTTACCCCAAAGGCCAACCCTGCTGCCGTCATCTCGAGCCTAAAGGATGGAGGAGAACTGCCTGCTAGTTCCCAAGACTTTGTCTTCACCTGAGTAGAAAGTGGTCTTTCTCCTGTGGAACAGCTGGTGGTTTTGAACTGCTGACCTTGCAATTCGTAGCACAATCACTGTGACACGTGGACACCAAATGTTTTACAGGAGCCTCCATTAATATGATGAATAATTTAGATCCTAGTCCTTTTCTAAAATTCTACATGTAGGTCTTTCACACAAAAAAAACTATTCTCTCAAAATCATTGCAAACGCATCTCTCCAATATTGTTCCTTTATTTATGCATAAGAAATGAAGTGAGCAATTAAACATTATAAATAGATTTTTAGCTAAATGTATTTTAGATCTTTTCCCAGAGCTCAGGAGTTACTTGACTTAGCCAGTGTTGGCTTGAAATATCTCAATTCATACTTCTTTATTAACTCTGCTGTCAACCACTTAGCTAGTCTTGATCCAGAAATAGAACCTAATGAGTAATTGGTTGTACAGTCAATTAGATATTTCCCAGCTAGTGAAAGAGCAGCTTAGATAAAGTCGATTGGAAATAAGAAATAAAGAGAAATTATCATCAGACTATAATCCAAACAGCTACCCTTTGGGTGCAGCTGTCTTAGCAGCACAGCTATATACTCGGTGTTTTCCAGATGCATTGTCCCTCAGAGTTTGGCATTAATATATCATGTAGAAATATATTGTCCATAAATTTCAAATCAATTCTTTTAGTTGTAAAATGATTTTGTCCTTATTGAAAAAAAAAGGTTAAAATATTAATCTTACTACAAATGAAAGTCTTGTATGCTAGTGTATGACTTTTCTAATTAAAATTAGACTATAGTAAACAGATATTGAGCTATCAGCTCTGACATTTCAGAAGTCAGATGACATATTGTTTTCTTAGGACAATTATGGACTGTGTTTCATTTCTTTCTATAGCAGCATTGGATGTGCTCCCTGTGTTTGTGTTAAAAATAAAGGGTACCAGGAGAAGCAAGCAATCATAAAAAAAGTAATTTCCATCAAAATTTTTGAAAGCTGAACATTTTAGTGGTTACTCTAATGTAAAAATGTCACAGTGATTTTCAACTATATGCTACAGAAAGTTCCCCCAAGTAACTAATTTTACATCCGACTTAAGCTTCTTCCGTCCTTTCTCATATGCAGTGATGTTTGAACAATTACATAAACTGTCATTTTCATAGCTTACAAATAGCAGAGCCTTTATTTCCTTTAGCTTATTTTTATGGAATTGTTTTGGGTTGGTTGGTTGGTTGATTTTGTATTTTGGCATTATGGTATTTTCAATATAACAAAATCTCAGTTTCAGGTATGTACTAGTGAACCTATGCTAACTACAGAATAGCTTATATAGATATATAAGGTTAAACCAGAAAATATTATTAGTTGTAATTCATATTTGCATAGGTTTATTTCACACAAAAAAGCACTTTTCATGTGCTCTCTATGGATGACTCTAGAAAACTTCTCTCAGTAATATTTGCCTTAAAATTCAAGGCAGGAAAATCAGCTCAAAGGGTATGGTGTCTCTTGCAAAGAGGGTACTCAATATAAATTTTTCTCAAATGATAGAGAATGAGCAGAGGAGCTTATTATGAAGAAGTTTTAAGGATGTTGCAAGTTGCATTCGTGAGAAGGCCAGAAAAATTGTGTTGTGTTTTTTTTTCCCATCAAGATGATGCACCCGTTCATCTTTCAAGGTACCAAGTTCTGTCCTATGAAACTTTAATTGGGAAACTTTACCCTATTAAAGTTTCCTGGCAGCCCTTCTGACATTTCTATTTCCCAAGTCCAGAGAACATTCAAAGAAATAGGATGATGATAAAACTACTATTTTTGCACAATGTGCTACATCAAGGAAAGCAGGATTCCTCAGAGAAAGGTCAGCATGATGCAAACTCCATCTCCAGAAGATATATTCCAAGTGGAGGATAAGCCTACCAACTATCACTTCACACTCTGATATTTCCTAAAGGTTGTTATGGTTTTGTAGCAAACATTTTGACTTAACCTCCTATGTATAGTTTATTTAGAAGTATACATCACTTGATGTCCATAAGGTGCTATGTAGCTTGAGCATTGTTTGATCTTATTTTTATATATACCTTGTGGGAGCCACCTTTCTGTAGTCCTCACTGTTGCTGCAGCCCTTCCTTCTGGCAGATGCTGGAGAAAGAGGTAGTGCTGGTAGCTGGGTCTAAGAGAATAGCAGGCACTAAACTTGAGTCATGTATGATACCTGAATGAAATGAAGAGTCAATGGTGCCACATGGGTTTGCTTTGAGGGAATACTGGTGGCAAATAACCTAAAGTTAGAGACAGCATGGAATATTTGCGAAATGACCAGGAAGCTGGTATCAATGAATGAACTGAGTGTGACAGGAAATGACATCAGAGACAAAACGAAGAGTCTTACAGTGCATGGCCAAGACTTTGAAACATACCCCAGGTGTGAAGGGAGACCATTTGTGAATGATGATCAAAGTTGTTACATTATCTAGCGTAGTGTCCCTCTGAGAACTCAGCCAAACATAGAGAGATGGGAGCTACATTCACAGAATAAAGGATCGAGTGAGCCCTGTTGGTGCAGTGAGTGGTACTTTGAGGATTAAGTTGACCCTGACCCAAGCCTTGGCATTTCCAATCATCTCCTATTTATGTGAATGCCGAACGTTGAATAAAGGAGACAGGAGACTTGATGTATTTGAATTTTAGTGCTGAAGAACAATATTGAATGTACGCTAGACAGCCAAGAGAGCAAACAGGTCTGTCTTGGATGAAATGCAGCCAGTATGGTCCTTAGACGCCAGCACGGTGAGACTGTGTGTGTGTCATGTGCTGGGACACGCTGTCAGGAGCGGCCCGTCTCTGGAGAAGGGAACCATGCGTGGTCAAGTCGATGGGCAGGCCCTCACGGAGATGGAGTGACACGGTGGATGCACCCGTGGGCTCCCCCATAAGAGCCGCTGTGAAGATGGCGCAGGGCTGGGTGGGTTCTGTTCTGCCATGCACAGAGTCTCTATGCGTTGGAGCAAACTCAATGGCACCGTGTAAGAATAGAACTAAGATAAAGTCCTGTGCTTCAACGACACCCACCCCACCCCCGAAGCAGCATAGCAGAAAGATAGGACCGCTGGTTTCCATAAAAATTTGCAGCCTTGAAAACCTTGTGGGACGCTTCCCTGCCTTGTGGGGTCACTATCTATGTCAGACTTGACTTGATGGCGAGACATTTTGTTTATTTATTCGCTTCTTTTATATCCCTGACATGGAGTGGATTTTTTTTCTCCTCTATGCGTTGGATGTTGAGTTTGACCAAAGAGATAGTGTCTGTAGAAGCACCTGCCGACCTCCAAAAACGACTGCCTGACTTTTCTGGATCCAGCAACCGTGCATATGCAGAAAGTGATTCCTTTCCACTTCAGCCGTCCAGAGCACACTCTCCCTACACCCCACCCCAATCCAAAGGTTCAGAGTGAGGGACCACCATAACACCTTATTCTAAGCTGCAGGAATCTCCACAACGTATCCTTCCAAGGCTGGGAGGCTGGTCCAATCTAGGACTTTGGCACTGATACCATCACTGTAGTCAAAAAGTCTGAGGGAGACAGAGCAAAACCAGCCCATGTACATAGGAAGCTCCTCAGTGATTTACAGGCCCTGAACTCACACACCTACTACATTATTCCCAGAGGTATGTGGGCCGGCTTGAAAACTTTAAATAGGAAAGTGGCGACTTTTTGTTTCTATCACTTGTAAGGTCATATTTTCAAAAAGAGCATCTGACTTTAGCCACTCAGAGTTCATAAACTATTCTTACTTCAGCTAAATATTTTTGTGTTTTGTCCCAATGAGGGTGACTTCATTTCCTTTAAAATTTTAAAAAATTGCCTTCTAACTTCATGATTATTTCCAGTATAGAACAATTTCAGGACTACTTTTACAGTGTGAGCTCAAGTGTGCTTAATGTGAGAAGGAAAAAGTCTTTGCAAATTATTCACTAAAGACATGCTTACCCATTTTTTCCTCAGCTATGCAAATAGATATATTTTATCTGGTCTTCAGACAGCACTTTTTTTTAAAGGTAATCAGAATCAGCGTGCTTTGAAACTTTACTTAGAACCCAAAAGACCTTTTTTGTTTTGTTTTTATTAATAATCATCTTATTGGGGGCTTGTACCTAATTTTTCCACAATACATAAATACATATACTGTGCTAAGCACCTTCACAGGTCTGCTGCCATTATCATTCTCCAAATATCCGCCTTTCCACTTGAGCCCCTGATATCAGCTTCCCATCCTTTCTCCTCTGTCCCTGCTCCTCCCTCCCCCACCAACCCTCAATACTTTATAAATTATTATTGTTTTCTTATATCTTATCCTGCCCGACCTCTCCCCCCGCCCACTCCTTTGATGTCTATTCTCCAAGTAGGAGGTTATGTGTAGATACTTGAAGTTGGTTCCTTCTCTCTAACCCACATTCTCTCTCCCCATCTGGTAACTCCTTTTTCACCACTGTCTCCAAGGGGCTCATATGTTCTGCATTCCCCATATCTCTAGCTCCCCTCTCCACCAGTGTAGCTTCTTCATTCTGAGATGGTTCACTGCCTGAGATTGATTGGTGCATCCCTGTGCAGTCCCTCTCAGGGGCCATGAGGACACCCAATTAGGCTCTGTGGCTTTTCCCCAGCTCCAGCTATCCAAAAGGCCTGCTTAATACCTAGGAAAATATTCTTGATCATACATGAAGCCAAGTCAAAGTGTTTAAATATATTTCCATAATGTTTTCAATTTTTCATCTTGGACATGATCAGTTTGCCAACCGCAAATGACTCCAAAACGTTATCTTCATAAAGCATCCAACCACAACTTCAGTTCCTGATGATACGGATTTTCTAAAAAATGCACTCAAAGACATAATCACCACATTAGATTATCCTTTTAACATAGGATGTGTGCAGAGAGGCGGTATAGCTGCACTCAACCAGGCTTCGAACCAGAAACGTCTCGGTCTGAAGTGGATAGTTAAGCTTTACAACACGATGTTTTCTTATGTAAGCTTAACAGAATCACTTTACCTCCCTAAGCCTGCTTCTGAGTCCATAAACGAGAATGATGACCGTTAGGAAGAATAAATAAGAAAATAGGACGTAAGGTATAAATTTGGCACTACTATTATCTCCTATCTGTGGGAAAAGAAGCCCTGTGGGTTAGGTGTTGGACCGAGAACCAAAAGCAACTCAAGAAAGCCATCAGCCGCTTGCTTGCTCCTCAGGAGAAAGTCTGGGAAACTCGCAGCAGCAGTCCGACTGCATCCTCTCGTTCCACTCTCTCCCAGAGAGTCAGAATCACCTCGACGATTGGGGATGTGCTTTGGGTTTGCCTGTGTTAAAGAAATACAGTCAGAATGCTCCTTAGAAACAAGCACAGAGACGGTTTGTCTTGCACACTTTGAACTTGTCTTCAGAAGGGACCAATCCCTGGAGAAGGGCATTATAGTTGGCGAAGTGGAGCATCAGCAAAAAGGAGGAGATGTAGTGATGTGGTGACTACATGATGGGTTCCAACATAGCCACGGAGGTGAGCATGGCATGGGGCCAGCCTCTGTCTCCTTGGTTGTCTTTAGGGTCACCCTGAGTTGCAGTTGGCTCAACAGCATTTAGCAACATGTTACGAGTCTCTCGATCTCCCTTTTCTCAGGTTTCTCTAATAATTCATTTCACCTAGCTGGTGTAGACTCAGAAACAGATGCTTGCATGTGTACATATGCTAAAGGAAAAAAGCCAAGAAATTGAGAAAGTGAAAGGGAAAACAGAATATAATTCAGCTTATAGGAGAAAGAAAGATAAAAATAACCCTAGAGAGATAAGTACACAGAACACCCCAAGGAAAGGAATCACTATGTTGCATCTACTTAAAAATCCTTTTGTAAAAGGTTCCAGACATCTGGATCCCAGAGTGTGGGTGCTGAGTGCCCGTGGACATTTCAGCAACAGCCGACGCTTGAAAAAAACACGACTCTGTTGTCTGCAAGTGGACCCTTGTTGCGTCAATGTTAATAGGGTTCCTCTGTCTTGTGGTTATCAGAAAATTACCCACTTACTGGTACTATGTGGACCACCACGATGCCCCTTAAAACCGTGAAAAGGGCTGAGCCCCGGTGGCATAGTGGTTGTGTGCTGGACTGCGGCCCACTGGGATGGAGGTTCAATTCCCGCTCACAGGAGCAAAGGCTGGGCCTCCTACTCCCACCACCAGGGCAGTGATGCCTAAAAGAAAAAAAAACTGAAAAAAAAAACCATGAAAAGTTTTGTTGCTGTTGAAACCATTTTTGCTGTGAAAATTAAGGGAGACAGATGCATCCTTTTAAATTACCGACTTCATATCTACATTTAACCTTCAATGATAAAAGAGCAGATACTTTTGTTTTTGAAACACAGAGCTGCCTAGATTACTTTTGGAGAGAGAAGCTGAAATAAGAGTTTCCTTTATCTTTTTAGACATATATTCAAACCTCCTGAAGAATGAAGACATAAGTATTATGAGTATTATGGGTCTGGATTCTATAAACCAAGTTTGTTTTCATGGCATACTCTTGGAAGATTTTTTTTTAATAAAAGAAGGCTTTTGTGGAAGATTCTTAATAACTTTAAGGGAAAAAAAACTTGTTTTAATTTCAGGGAATCTTTTCAGGAAGGAGGGAGGCAAAGGGAGGGCCTTGTAAGTGGGTTTTTATACATTAAGAAATTTAATAAAAGATTTGTTACTCAGTTGTATGAGCCCCCAATGAAATGATGGAAAAAAATAAAAAAGAAAGGAAAAAAGAAAAAAAATGTGACTCTGAAATCAAGAAGAAAATTTAAAACAGATTTTGCCAATAATGTTTTAATTACTTCCTTGATAATATTCTAGACTTTAAGATCCTTCCCATACTTTTAATGGTAACATGTCTTATGCTACAGTTTTAGAAGCAACAACCGTAGAGTAGAAAGTTGTTGGCTTCCCCAGAGAGGCAAAACCAGGGATGATGGGCTGTGTTTGTGCACAGAAAGAGAGTTCTATCAAGCAGTGGCTTGTACAGCTGTAGCAGTAGGTAAGTACAGTCTGGTTCAAGTCAAGCTTCTCCTGGCTCATGGGAAGCTGGTGAAGAGGGAGCAGGATAATGAGTCAGAGGTGGTGTGGGGCACAGGCTGGTGGATACAGAGGTAAATGTATCCGAAGTGTTTCCTTGGAAAACATCAGTAAACAATAAGAACTATGGGTCTGTAGTTCATAAACCGAGTTTGTTTCCATTTCATCTTCCAAAGTGTCTGGTTGGCATCGTCCCTAACGATTACAATAGTACACTCAAATACATTAAACAATATAGGTTCCAGCCAAGACTTTACTTTAATATTGGAGCATTCAGTTGAGCAAATATTATGGGCCATCTGGTAAATACCAGATCTATTGCTCTTCTCTGGAGAGAAATAAACATGAGTTAGTTATAGTATTTAGTCTCAAGGAATTAATCTTCTGGGCCAGTAATTTAAACCAAGTACCTCATCTGTAAAAGATTTGTTCTGTTTATTAACCCCAAGTGAATCGAGTAGCTGGATATTTATTTTTAATTTATAGATAGACATTTATGAGCTACAGATAAATGTTTGCGGTGACATACAGGAGAAATGATTGCTAGCAGACGAATCCTGCCTTTCGAGCCTCCCAGTCGTTGACCACCATATTTGGCAAAGCTGTGTCTCACATCTTAGCCAGCAGTGCGTGCCCTTCTCAGTCCTTTCTCTGCTTCTCTGGACTCCTTGTCCTCACTTCCTTCTATGTCGTCCAAGGTTCAGCACATCTTCAACCCTTCTACTATGTTGCCACTTGCCCTTTACCCACTTGCCTGAGACTGAGCTTGAATATTCTACAATTGAAAGCACTTTCTTCTGTTGTGTATTTCCTCTCTTACGTAGTATATTTACTAGATGGATCTGGAACAGTTTTTATCTGATCAAAATTAGGGAACAAATGGTACAGTGCCACTTAGAAATTAAAATTATTCCTGAGATGTTTCCCCACCCTGTTTGTATTAAAATTCATGAATTAGGGGTCTATATTGATAAATCGAATGTTTTCGGTAGTGTGAAGGAAATGTCATGCTCGTGTGCTTCAAACGTTTGCATTTGTCTCAAGGTTTTAAAGACAATAGAAGGCATACTATGTGTAGCGTCCTTACAAATGAAAGTGGATTTCAAACTGGGAAGGGCTGTTGATATACGATACTAGGTAACGAAGCCTGGAGATCCGCAAGATGTGTCCAGTCTCACAGAGAGGTCCAGTCGTGGAAACAAATGCCTGTAAGCTTTGGCCTTCCTCTGTTTTTCAAGCTCTGTAATCATCGAATCAGACTATATCAGAATTCAAGAGAACTCAAGAGACTTCTTATCAAATCCGTTTCTACCACTTGAATTTCTCAAACTGCTTTAGTTTTCTCTTGTGAAGTGGCGATCACACGTCTGAATGGTGGTTCTAACCATGGGAAAATTACTGTTGGCCATTGCTGTCTGTTTAGTAGGCACTCCATAAACTGTAGTTATCATTCTTTATTAAATATTATTTTGATCTTAACTTGAAACTTTAAATAAAGCCTTTATCCATGACACAAAACTCAAGATGACCAGACTATTTTCTGGCTTTGATAGCAAATTTCCTAAAATTATTTGTCAGAGCGGTGTTTTCCTACTGATCTTGATCTTGCCCCATTTCTACTGAGCTTCTAAGCATTTCTAAGCCATATTTCTTTGATAAATCTTGGCGTTCTGCCTCCTTCTGGGGAGCTAGGCTTCCCTGGCCTTGAGAACTCTTGGTTCTGCCAACCAGTTGACAGTCCTGTGCCAATTTTTCAGGCCTCTATTGCCCTCTAGTGATTGCTTTTAGCACTAACTCATCTTGCGGTTTGGTCTTAACACTGAGTCACTTGGTTATTTGAGTTTAGAAAGTGTAAGAACAGTTAATTGACATGGTAATCGGCATTGAACTAAGTTGCATGCCATATTACAAACATTAGTGTGTATACAAGTATTTAGAACTAGTCTTTAAAGACTCATTAATAAGTACAAATATAAAAGAATGAAGACCATCTATCACAATGTCAAAAAGAAAACAAACAAACAAAAAAATGGCTACAATATAAAAGACCAAATATTAGTTTGATTGTGGAACCTTGGTAAAACATTCTACATGATTGGGCAACTGATTGCTATCAAACAATTTAGTAAAGGAAGATACGACCAAAAAGAAGCTTTGTTTGGCTCATGGAAAACTAGTCATTTCTCTGGAATGACAGCATCAGGGAAACCGAGAGCTGCATTATTACAGCTTCCCTCACTCTCTGAAAGTAGACCTTTCCTGTGACATAAGCTGAGCGGTGTAAAGGAAAGACGCAATTGCTGTTCATTTATAGGGGCAAATGCTTGGAGGGTTCCTAGACACCCCCACCCCCCACCCCCCAAATAACTTACCAAATCACACCAAATACCACTTGAAACTTGAACTCTCATCTACAAGCAGTTTCAGCATATGGGGGGGGGGGTGGTGGAGTTAGAAGATGTTGCCAATGGAATTAAATGGTTCCATGCTGATAGGAGAGGCTGAGTTCAAACGTAGGGCTGCTTGAGAGCCAGAGCCGAGTGCAGGTCTTGAGGAAAGGTCTCAGCCAGGCCGTGGAGTACACACTGCCTCTGTAACGGTGCACTCTGCCACCGACACTGCACACTGTGGCTTTTCACCTTTGCTCATAAGTTGAGCTTTCTGCTCCTGCAAAAATTTACAGCCTTGAAAATCCAAATGGGACAGTTCTGCCCTGCCCTACCAGGTCTCTTCTGTAGGTTGGAATCCTCTGGGGAGGAGGGTGGAGGCAGCAAAACAGATCCCAGTCAATGCTCATGGAAGAGAGTGTCAAAACGATCAAATGGTCTTAGTCCACTGGGCAGACCTGTGCCCCAGACGTCTCTGAAGCCTTGAAGAGTGAAGAAGCACACCGGAGCCACATATCCAGTCACCTCGTATGTGTGTAAAATGTTTGAACTATGATATTGGCAAAGAATATTGACAGTATTGTGGACTACCAAAAGAACAAACAAATCTGCCTTGGATGAAGGACAAGGAAGATGGTTCCTTCAAAGCAAGCTTGGCAAGAATTTGTCTTCTCACTTAGGGGTTTCTCTCGTGAGCAAAAACAGGCCCTCAACCTAGGACTTTCACAAAAATGAAACGCCATAAAGCCAACTTTTCCAAAGTCAAGCATGCCTGTATCTACATCTCAATAAGGCATAGAAAAATAGACTAATGTCT
Organism: Nesogale talazaci; assembly: GCA_004026705.1. NCBI lineage: Eukaryota > Metazoa > Chordata > Mammalia > Afrosoricida > Tenrecidae > Nesogale > Nesogale talazaci. The sequence goes on along the minus strand of PVJH01034395.1, from coordinate 4,214 downwards.
TTAAAAAGTAGACTGCATGGTAATACAATTCACTTTTTTAAAAAAGTGAAGCCACACCTCAAAGAGAACTGTTCAATACATCAACATTAACCTGAGGGTAAGTCTCCTATAACATTTTATAAGCTTCTGTCCTAGTTAGTGTCACTTTCTCAAAATATATCCCAAGGACCCCAAATGATATGTCACAGAATACATACTTGCCAAAATAATAAAAGAAGAAATCACTACTCTATTGGTTAACAAGACCAAGGTTACCTAGATCGTTCAATGAAGAGTGGAGAAAGTATCAGATCTGGGACTTCTCCAGGTAGATTCAGTCTACGATGAGCCTGCCCTCCGCATGCTGGAGAAGGCCTGTCTAATGAACAGTCTATAGGAGAGAAGCAAAACAAAACCTTGTTCACCCACCGTGTGCTCCCAGTGTGCTGTGCTGCTCGGTTAGTTCATCAAGAGTCATGCAGGGTGAGCTTCAGGTCATGGAAGGCAATAGTCCCGCTCAACATTCCACTGTCCGGACCACATCGGAAGGGCTAAGTTGAATTCAAAGAGCCTGATTTTCTGGATGCCAGCCAATGGCAGTTGAGGGCTAAAGAGGAAGGGAGGGCATTAGGCAACCACAGAGAGAGAAATTGGATGAAACTGCAGACAACTGGGGAACGTGATGATTGATGGCCTTCACACCTTTACAGAACCGTGGCATAGATGAGATTTGGTGTTTGTGAAGGTTCCAGACAAATAGAGTCTAAATTCATCCAAATAAGAACCTCCTATCAGAAAACAATTCAGAAACCACAGGAGCTCTCTGGTGAGGCCCTCATCTGGCCTGCCTGGATAGCATTTTAGAACAAGCTGGAGGATTAAGTAATGGATATAAATGGGTGTTTCCAAGACTACCCTCATAAATCTTTCAACTTTCATGGCCATTTCCTTTTTATTTGTTCCATTGCTTGCTTCAAACAAGAAAACAAAATTTATCTTCCTTTATCTCCCTAACTGGACCTCTCAATCCTTAGTTTTTTACAGGTTGATTACAGGAAGTGCCATCGACAGTCCCACTATGATCAAGTCACTGGTGCTTCACCTGTATGTAATTTCAAAAAATAGAGTAGAATGCTACTTGAGAACAGACCCCGGGAAAATAGAAATACCTAGATACAGTATAACAGGAAAAAAAAAAACCCATAGCTTTGTGATGCTCAGACCTTTAATGACTGGTTATAAAGAGAGCATAGTCACTCTAGCAAAAATGTGAGGAGCTGATGCACACGATTTTGATCGTCATGTTACAGAAGTAAATATAATTTGCATCCATCAGAATTCACAGATCTTTTGAATCTCTCTCTCTCCCTCTCCCTCTCCCTCTACCTTTTTGTCTCCCTCTCCTTCTCCCTCTCTGCTTTTGCACACTGCGTTTCAGTGCAATGAATGAATGCCTCTTTCCTATATTCCTCTGAAGTTGTTCCCTTATCTTATGACCAAGCCAATGCCAGGGTCTCTGCATTTTCTGTTCTAGGAATGACTTTCCTCTTCACCCCTGGCCGTAAAGCGAAGGTGAGGGTAGAGGTGGAGCCAGGTCTTGACTCAGGGAGCCTGAGAGCAGTGGGATAGGGGAGCTGAGATATCCTTCCCTGTGTCCCCCTTTCAGGGGACAGCTGAAAACCCTTTGGAGGGAAGGCAGTGGTGCAGCTGTTCTTTCAGGGGCAGCTTTTCCCTGCCAGGCCACCCCCGACTTCTCTCGTTTGATCGCTTTTCATGCGTCTTCTTAGAATTTCTTCCTGTTTCCTGAGAAGCCACACTTTTTACATCTGGGTAGAGTGCATTTGTGTGGACCTCTGGGTTGCTGACATCTGAAGGATCCGGCCCTGTTCCAGGATCAAAGAGGGGAAATCTGGAGGAAAGAAAACGTTTTCAAAACTCGAGCAGAGTGGAAGCCACCAGCCATGAACACAAGCACTGACTGCTGCCTCCCCGGGGTTGTGGGGAGGCATCCACCGGAAAAAAACCTGCTGCCATTGCCAAGGGTTGTGTCAGAATCGACTCATCACAACCCCAGAGAGAACAGCTCTGCTCCTGAGGGTTCCTGAGACTGGAGCCTCTCAGGGAGCCAACCGCGTCCTGGGGCTCCCGCTGTGGGGTTTGCACTGAGGCCAGCAGTCCAGTGCTTACCCCACTGCAGCACCAACCAGTGTGAGGGCAGTGCTTTACACATTTGAAAAAGGCTTCATCAGGTTCAAGCTCAGCTTCTCTCTCTGTGTCGGGCAGGGTTCTCTTAGGACACTAGTAATTCTCTTTTTATATTTATATATAGAGAGAAGGGTATATAAGATAAGAAAGAAACAGTTAACTATCTAGAAAGCATTACAAATTGCTCAGTGCAACTCATTGTGTGAGACAGCTAGAAGACTGGCAGTTCTTCAAGTCTTGAGTCCTCTGTAGAGCAATTCAGGCTATCTGGTCACAGGCAGCAAACAGCAGAGTAGGTCACCAACAGTCAGGCAGAGTCCAACAGCCCCCAGCTCAAGATATGTATATCCCAGGAGTGTGGTGAAGTAGGGCTTGAAGGAACCTCCACTCACAGCTACACAGTCCACAATTAGGTGTCCCACGGGTAGTGTTGCTTAGAGGTCAAGGCACAGGACAAACAAGGCAGCTGTCTGGTCTGAAGATCCGAAAGCAAGAGAGCAAGGGCGGGGCTTGCCAAGCCTTTTCTATCTCCGCCCTTCAATTGATTGCGTGTGTTCATTGGTCATGTCGTCACAACAGAACTACCTATCGTCTTTGGCCATGTTGGCACCACAGGCTTACCTATAACAATCCACCCCTTGCTAGCATGGCACCTGTACACAATTATTTAGCCATATAAAATTTCCAGACATCAGTGAAATCAGACTTATACTTAACATCAAACATTTATCACACATATAAATGAGAACACTGATGCCAATTGTAGCCGATATACATGAAAAAAGAAAAAATATTCAATAAGCTTATATACAGAAAATACGTGAACAACCACAAACCTCACTTCTGCAATTGATCACATGGTCATAATTGGTAGGTACAACTACCTTCTTCTACTATCCATTATGTGTTACCTTTGCTCTCAGCAATCACTTCAGCTGGTTGTGATTTTTTGCATGGTGGGGTGACCCAGACCTTCATTCCTGAGGGGTCTAGGTCATTAGTTGCCCTGTCATGATGGGGTTGCTGTAATTTACCATTTACTTTTATCACAAGGCATGGTAGCACTAAGAGTCGGCCAATTGGATCTCCTGGATTCCAGACATATTTCTCTGTATCCCCATTATGTAACACCAGTCCAATTCCTTCTTGATAATTTGGGTCAATCACTCCACTCAGTACAGTGACACGCTTTCTGATCTGTTGATCCAAAGGCATGAGAAGCCCAAAGTGGCCAGGGGGCATTCTCAGCTGCCAGTTCAGTGGAAACCGTGCTGTGTTTCCAGGTGGGAGAGTTCCTTCCTTCAGAACCAGGACTTCCAATCCCGAAGAACATAGGGTTGCTGGGACAGGAAACAAAAATGCTACAAGTGGGTCAATAGGAGTAATAGTGAGTGGTGCCACTCCAGCTTCCACCCCTTGATTCCTGGACCCATGAATCCTGGCTATTGGAGACAAAGCACCATATACTGGTCGGTGGTTTATATTATACAACTTCCTGGAGGAAACTGTCCCAGCCTTGCAAGTTGTTTCCACGTAGTTTGGGTTGCAGTTGTGTCTTCAGGAGCCCATTCCATTGTTCTATCAAGCCAGCTGCTTCAGGATGATGAGGAACATGATATGGCAAGTGAATTCCATGGGCATGGGCCCATTGCCGCACTGAATTTGCTGTAAAGTGAGTTACTTGATCTGAAGCAATGCTACGTGGGATGCCATGCCGGTGGATGAGGCATTCTGTAAGTCCACGAATGATGGTTTGGGCCGAAGCATTGCATGCAGGGAAGGCAAATCCATATCCAGAATATGTGTCTATTCCAGTCAGAACAAAATGCTCCCCGCTCCGTGATGGGAGTGGTCCTATATAATCAAACTGCCACCAAGTTGCCGGTTGATCTCACTGAGGAATGGTTCTGTACCTTGGACTTAACATTGGTTTCTGCTGCTGGCAAATAGGGCACTCAGCAGTGGCTGTGGCCAAGTCAGCCTTGGTGAGTTGAAGTTCATGTTGCTGTGCCCATGCATAACCTCCATCC
>PVJH01034394.1:0-20665 GCA_004026705.1 Nesogale talazaci | reverse complement strand
GAGCACCTGAGAACATTTTTTGTTCATCTTTCCCTTATTATCTCAGTTTTTATGATCTTTCTCTTATTATCTCAAGTTTTACGATCAAATAATAGGACCAGTAAATCTCTCCCTTTCATTAAAATTTTTTTAAAGGTTTTGCTTTCGGCCAAGCACGGCCCTGATATTCTGTGAATCCTTTCTGCGCATGAAGTCGTTTCCTTCCCGGTTCTCTGGGGGACGTGAGCATGTAGACTGCTTAGTGGAGCGGGGTGCGGTGTCTGTGTGTTTTAAATCTATGTGACCAAGGTTCCTGGCTGTGTGAGGCGATTGTTCCGTCTCTGCACTGGCAGTTCATTATCCACCCGCTCCGTGAGGCCAGCTGTGGGGAAGCCTCTTTCCGTGGCCACCCCATGGAGCCCCGTGGCATCTCGAGAAGCTTAGCTGTAAGAGGCCCTGTCCTTTGTGCGCGCAATGCCTTCTCCTGAGGATTCTGGGAACTCCGGTATTCCTCCTTGGAGATGGGAGATTCTCTTTAGCCTGACTCCCTGCGAGACATGGCGGTTGACCAGACATAGAGAGCCACACTGGTGCCCTGAGCTGGCAGTACCACCTGGAGACCCCTGCCAGTGCCGAGATGCTTCTACCACCACTGGAGCCACGAGACTTCCCACCCACTGGCCTGTGATCATCCTGCATTCGGCGTCCTTTGGTGATGTGTTGGGTGAGTCTGAAGAGGAAGTCAGGGATTGACATCCGACGTATGGGGTAATATTGTACGTAGGGACTTGATCTGGACGGGCCAGGGTGTTTTCATAACGTACAATTGCTCTTTATAGAAAGCTCTTCCTGACACGTGTGTCTGTGTGTTTATGAATCTGTCTCTGAACTACCTGGACTCACACACCATCAGAGGCACAGTGTGCAAGTGCTCTGCCCCGCTGCTCATCTGCCTGCTCATCGTTTGGGACAACCATGTGGCTGTCTGCTCCCGGACTTCACTGCCAGCCCTGGGAGGCAGGTGGGGAAGTTCTCTTTTGCTCTGTAGGGCCTGACAATGGAGGACCCCAGGCAGAGGAGGCGGGGTACCACCCTGCAGCCCCAGGGAACAGCGGCCCCAGCTTGCAGGGTGGCAGTGGGGAGGGATGCAGGAACAGTGGGGCAGACGTGACCTGTCTCTTGCCAGGGCAGGAGAGGTGGGTGTGGACAGGGGAGGGGAAAGTGGTGGTGAAACGAGGCCTGGGCACTGGAGCTTCTGTGGGTACCACAGCAGCTGCTGTCCTGCCCTGGTGGTGCAGAGACAAAAGTGCTTGGCTCTAAGAGAAAGGTCCCTGACCTCACCAGAGCTGTGCTGAGAGAGGAAGACGTGGCAGTCTGCTCCACGTGCAGTTTGCAGCCGTGGGGACCATGGGTGCCACGTCCTGCAGCGTTGAGAGGAGTCACAGTTGGTGTTAGGGTGAGCCCCCCATCCTGGAAGACAACTGTTGGAGAGAAGGCCAGGTCCCACCCTCCCACCCTCCGGTGATGATGGTGACTAGAGGTCATGAAGCTCTCCCTGCTCCTTCTGTGCCACATAGGGCCTGCAGCCCAAATTCCCTCTGCTTTGCTGAGTAGTGCTGGTCTTGCAAGTCCTTTTCATTCCTGATTTGCCCGAGTTCTGATCATCCAAACATCCAGTGCTTCATTGTTCTGTCCTCCACGCCTTCGCTCTGGATGGGACACCTGCCTATGGTCCACAGGGGTTGGGGGCGGGGGAGGGGAAGGTCCGATGGTGAGGGGTGTCTCCTCAGAGAAAGGGAGGACCTGGCCCTTGAGAGGGGGGCGGGCAAACGATCGGAGCACACGCTCTTGGGAAGGTGCATGTGTTGTGAGGGTTGCTGGCCAGAAAAGTCAACCCCCACCTCCTTCTCAATAAAACAGCTTCCAGAGCCAACACACAGACATGGTGCCCTCCCTGTGCACCAACCCCTTGTGTGCGTGGCTTCATCCTCAAATCTAGTCTGCAGGTGCAACTCGCCCCCTTTCTGGCCCTTCCTGGGGACCGCCGCCGCTGCGTGTTCTGGAAGTGACTCTGGTCTTCGGCTGTCTGTCTGTTTGTGTGCTCGTAGAAGCCAGCACTGGGGCGCAGAATGCTCACTCTTGTCCCATTCCCCCCTTCTTCCCTCCAGCTCATCCCCCTTTCCCCTCCTCTGCACACCAGCTTCCTGGCTTGTGCCGAGACCCCTTCAAGATCATCTCTTTCTAGAGTGTATTTAGAGTTTCCATCTTACTTTGCTATTGCAGGGCGGATAAACGCACCCATTCCAAGACAAACTGCACGCCAGCTGCAGTGGACATGGCAACGTGGGCTTGCTGCTGGTGACAGGGGGTCAGCGTGGGCTCCTCATGACCTTCTTTCTGCACAACAGAACAAGACACTGCCCAGCCTGCAGGGTCACCCACGCCGCCCTTGCTAGGTTTGAGTCTGTGGCTGCAGCGACTGTGCCCAGGGCTTTCCTCCTGGTCACCGACCCTCTATCCTAACTCTCCAAGGACCGGTCCCTTCTAAGGACACATCAATAGGGGGGACCGAGTCTCCCTGTCCTGGCTGCACTTGCTCCAAGACAGATGTGCTCATTCCCCGGCAGCCTGGGATGGTGAGTAAGGGCTCATGATTGGAAGCCACCCGGATTGCCACCAGTCAGAGGCTGGCTATAGAAATAATGGTGCATTCATGTAATTGACCCCTGCACACCTGCCTGTTGAACAGACAGCGAGGCTTTTTCTAAAGGGTTGTAAAACATATCTGTGCTGCATTTGAAGTGAAGAAGAAGCCGAGTGCAGCGCTGGGATACAATACCTTGCTGCAGTGCTCTCTGTAGGCACGGGGGGCCGGGCAGGAGGCGAGTGGTGTTTTGTGTATCAGTGGGGAGGGTCCAGTATCGACCCTCCCCAAGTCCTCCGATCAGATTCACTTGCTGTTGATGCTGATTCTTAGCGAGCAGTTCCCACAGATGCGGGTGCAGGGGGCACTTGCTCTTCACCATGTCTGCTCCCCCATCCCCTTTCTCATGTCTGTGATTCTGAAGGCTCCCGGACTCGGTTTGGGGTTCTTGCTCCCATCCTCCACCCCGTAACCTGCAGAAGGGCTCGAAGTCTGCAGGGGTGAGCACATCGTTCCGTGAGTGTGCTAATCCCTCCCCACCCTTATCCCTGGACGGCGGGGTGGGGGTGGGGGGATTTCCTCAGCCCCTGCTTGGGTCCCAGGGGGCTTCCAGACCTGCACTTCTGGCACCTTCTGCAGCTAGAGGGCATGGCTCCACACTTGGAAATCAGATGCTCACCCTCCGTGCTCCCTGTGATCCTCCTCTTCCGCCTCAAGGCCCCTGCTCTGTGGGGCTGGGCTCTGCGTCCAGAAAGTTGTGCTGGTGCTGAACCACAGCCTCGCCTGCAGCGGCAGGGGCCTGCTTGTGTTGGCACATTCCCCCATGTCCACATCTGTGTTTGGGATGGCGCATGATGCGTTGTTACTGTTGCTGCGTACTTCAAAAGATGTCTCTAAATCATGGCAATGCCACGTACAACAGAGAGAAACACTGCCCGGTCCTGCCCTGGCCCCTGGCGCTGTCTTGGGGCCCCTGGTTCCAGCCTCTGTCATGCCTACCCACCTCGTCCAGCCTCTTCCTCTTTTATGCTGGCCCCAGCTTCACTCAGCATCCTCTCCTTCTCAGGGTCTGGTCTCTCTTGACAGCGTGTCCCAGGGATGAGCGATGCAGTCTTGCCTCCTGAGAGAGTCAGGTTCACAGCCGTTTGAGCTGGTCCAGGGTTCTCCCATGATGTGATCTCGCTGAGTGTGGTCAGCCCTGTGAGGAATCTCCTGAGAAGCAGCCCAGCAGTTCATCTGGTCACAGTCCTAGCTCAATGGAGGGAGGTTTCAATTGGGGTGTGGTATGGACTGACTGCCTGTGGCAGTGAGCTCACTCCTGCTGCTGGATCCGGACCCTGCACCTGGTTCCTCGACCTCCTGTCATATCACCTGCCCATCCTAGGAGCCATCAGGTGACTGCTGACCTCATGGGGATGCACTCAGCTCGGTGTCCACCAGCCTGTGCTCTTCCTGCTTCATCTCCCCGCTTTCTGTTCTTCTGCAGCTGGGGGCCAGCTGACACCTGACCCAGGACTTGAATGGGCCTGTACGTACCTCTTCTACAGCTGTGAGCCATTCATTGCTTGACGGGAGTCTCTTTCTGTAGATGCACATGCGCACATACATGAGTCGCTGGCCCTGCTTGTCTGGAGAACCCAGCCTGACACATCATCCTGGCTGCTAAAGAGCACCCTGATGTGCTTCTTCCTGGATGTCTGTCCTCCTGCAGCCCGTGGTCTCATGTATATGACCTGCCGATATGAGCATTTGAATGTATCGGTTATCCCACAGTCTTCCTCGTGCACAGCCCACCTCTCAGATGCACACGGGACGATGGAACGCCCCATGGCTCGAGTGAGAAGCACCTTAGTCCTTAAGATCACATGTTTGCTTTGGATGGAATAAATGTTTAGACAGAACAGTTTTTAAAGTAGCTGCCACAGAGAGTCTGTTTGGCTTCTGATTTTTGCTGCTGGGGTAGATGAGCCTCCCTGAGGAATCCTGTCCTGGTTGAATTTCTGTCTCTCTGGGGAGGGGTGCGCGTTGGCGGAAGGCTCCTGATCTGATACCCCTTCCCGGAGACCCTCCTGTTTCCAGGGACCACAGGTGTGAGCGCCACGAGGGCCCGAGCAGGACTCCATCGGGGCACATCCACAATCATTGGGGCACCCACACAGGGGCCACACTGTTGGGCAGGGAGACTGGGAGTGATGGGATGACGGTCCTGCCCCCCCCCCCCCCACCCCTCCGCCTCGAGTAGACCCTCCTCCCTGCTGACTTCATCACTCTGTCCCAAATCCCCAAACAAAACCTTCAGCCATGCCACGGCCATCTTTCACTGCTGCTATTAAACACCTCTTAAATACGCCGAGCAGACCGGGCTGTGGGGCACGAGGCAGCAGGGATCCGGAGGAGAGGGGCCGGCCTCACGTGCTCCCAGCAGCTTGGTGCTGTTTCAATCTGGGTTTGTGGGGGCAAGAATGGAGACTGGGCAAGGAGGGGGGTCTGGGGCTGGAGCAGCTGGACAGGCAGACAGGGAGTGAGCAGAGCGGGGACAACACCACATGAGAGGCGGCGGGTGCCTGGAGAAGGCTGGGCTCAGGCACGCTCCCCGGTAGCAATCCAGGTGGGGAAAGGCGGCTTGGAGCTTGGAGGGGGGTGGAGCGGGCATCTGGGACGCAGCCAGGGGCCCTGTCTTTGCAAGATGAGGGGTCTGGGGCACAGCAGGGCGTGAAGAAGCAGCCCGGTGTTCACGTTCATCAGTGTCCCTCCCAGGCAGACATCTAGATCCTGTCCCCTTCTCCATGATCCCCTGTGCTCCCCCCCCCCCACCCCACTGCCTATGGACCTGCTTCTCCCTGTAGTGTCTGTCTCCTGCCTGTCTGCTGGGCCCTCCCCGCTGAAAAGCCCCCTCCCCTTTACCTTGCTCGTCTTACCACCTGGCCTCTAGACCGCCCCTTGACCTGACAATGTTCACTGGTTTGGGCTGACGCTGCCCCTGGAAGTGGAGGTGGGTCAGAGCCTGGGAATGGTGCTCCCAGATGACCAGCCCCAGGGCCAGGCCAGCACTTATGGGCACCCACAGCTCAGGCACCGCAGGAAGGACAGACGGGCTCCCAGGGAGCGACAGACACCCTGTATCACAGGCACCCCTACACAAGCACAGCCACCCGTCCCTGAAAGTACACATCGAAGCCTGAAGCAGGCATCGCTCCCTCTGGGTCTCCTGCCTCTGTCTGCAGGCAAGACTTCCTCTCCAGCACAGCCCTGCTGGCGTCCTGGTCTCAGTTGGGGAACAATGTGCAAGGTCCCCACTTGCTGCTGCAACTGGTCTCGGGAGGAAGATGGGACCTTCTACTCCTGACAAAGGAAGCACAGTCTCAGAAACCCACAGGCAGTTCTGCCCTGACCTCTAGGGCCTCACTGCATGTCCACTTCCACTGCATGGCGGTGAGTCTGGTTTAAATCTTTCAACTCATCCCCAGAGAACCCTGAGCCCTTTGATCTGCATTTGGATTTACCTTCAAATGACAGTGTGGCAACCAGGGAGGATGGGGTGGGGGTACATTCGCCTTCATTTCTGGAGAACATTCCCTGGGTTTGGGAGGCACAAAGCAATTGGAAGGGGGTGAGGTCAGGGCTGGAGGAAGCGTGGGTGGGTTCCCTATAGTAGTTCCCAGAGGAAAGGCCTGTCCACCCCCACAGGAAGAGAGGGGTGGGCTGCAGGGGGGTCTTGAGAGAAACCAGTTTCTCAACGCAACTCACTTTTTGAATTCTTGTATATCTTCTGAAATCTCTGACTCCTGTGATTGCTCCATGGCCCTCACCAAGACCTGCCAGGACGACCCGTGGAACTCCCAGAAATAGGACCCATAACCTTGTTTCTACCTGGCTCAGCAGCCCCCCGGGGAGGCCACCTGCTGTCTGAAGGCCTCCAGGAGGTGGGGACAGGCATGTGACAGAGAGCCCCTGTCTGCGGACGGCTGGCCCCTGACCCCAGAGACGTGTTGAAATGCGTTTTTCTTGGAATAGACCCCTGCATGCATAGACCCTGGGAGCAATATGAGAACAAGACTCCCTCTCTTTATTACAAATTTATAAGTTATTATCATAAACATAAGTGGAATACATTAGATTGAACAATATCACTAAATGTATGGAATCATAAAGAATGAACACATCCTGTGACAAACAAGTGATTCCAGAGGGTACTGAGGAAGACATAAATAACATACGCGAAGCGACCACGCTCCATAGAAAGTTGAGATATTCAGAGGTGATATCAGTATGAGAAGGACCTATTTTAAGGCAACACCATGGCTACAGAAGATGAAGCGAATTATTACATTACCCAAGCTAGCACACCCGAAAGGCCAGGCCACGATCCACTTTCCTATGCCCGTATCACGTCTTAAAGATGCAAAAGAAAAGTAAAGGATTAGACACCCTGGCATCTTTTTTTGTAAGATTGCAATGGTTTTGCTGACGTGGAGTCTCACAGAGGGCTCGCCAAAGTTGGCACAGACGGGAATGCAGCGAGTCGGCTTGTTCTTTTGAAATAGCACCCGTTTCAATCGCCGAAACGTCTTTAAAAGAATCGTGGAATCCCAAAGAATCCTAAAGAATCCAGTTTAGGGCACTTTCTTCATTCCTGTAATCTTCACAGATTCCCCTGGCTTCCCTGCACTGCCTCCTCCTCCCAAGGAATGATTAATCCAGTTCCCACTAAGACTGTTAGCAGGGGCCCAGCTGAGTTTACAGGGCTCTCCAAACCCCAGGGCTGTCGCTGTCTGTCTGGGGAGGGCTCCGTGGAGGGAATTGTGCCCCCTCCAGGCCAGGTCCTGAGCTCCTGGGCGGTGGGTGAGGTCCAGTTTGAGGTTGTGAAGGATTACCTGGACAGGGGCTCCTAGACGAGCCCCTTCTGATTTATAAACAGGGTGATGCAGACACGGAGGCAGACGCAGGGGAAGGACCCACAGGAAGTGGGTCACAGGGACAGTGTGGTCCAGGGATGCCCAGCTTCTGGAAGCTGCCATTCCCGGAGGGCTGCCCACGCTCAGACTCCGACTCCGGAAGTGTGGCAGAGTGACCTCGTCCTCTGATCGGTGCCAGGTGCTTCAGTGCTGCCAGCCTGGGGGCGAAGCAAACATGTTGATTTTTCATACCGGAGTGGTTTCCGTTTATAGGAAAGTTGAAGTTTCTGCAGGGACTCGTCCAACTGGTAACACCAGTGAGTTGGCACCTACGGACATGGGTGACCACTTTCCCAGTACCCAGGGAGATTTGGGGGCTTCTTCAGGAGGGCATTCACTATCCCTGCCACCTGGACATGTCCCCTGTGTCAGTGCCCCTGGTGGGCTTGTCTCCCATACACCTCTCTTCTGTGGGAGTGCCATGCATGGGCATGTCCTTTATGGGTGTGACTGCAGAGGGTGTCTATTCTGAAGACCCCCCCTTCATCTCTGAAATGTGTTGGCCCTTGGGTCTGACCTGGCACCCCTCTGTGTACCCCCACGAATTATTTACCAGTCGCTGGAGAGACGGAAGAGCACCCTGTCTACAGCACCCTCCCCTTCTCCCAGGTCAGGTCTCCTGGGTACCCCTTCCTGCCCCAGCCCTTAGCTGTGGTCTCCTCTCCTCGCCCTCATCTCCCCGCAGGACCTCCGGGCACCATCGCTTCAGCTGCCTGGTGCTCTGGGCAGACCAGGGGGCCGTGTGCTCCCTGCAGCCTGACCACAGAGCCACGTCACAGTGACAGGAGCACCAGGTGTGGCTGCTAAGAGCTTAGTTCTCTGCACATGGGTTTGGAGGTCCATCAACTCCACCTGCAGAGCTAGATGGATAGGGACAGGGGCCCACCCAAGGGGGGTGTAGCAATGACTGTGGGGGTGCTGCAGAACCAGGTGTACTCATTCTGTGGAATTTTGGGGTCTCAGGGGTCAGACCGCCTCAAGGGAGAGAGTGGGTGCTGCTATCAGTCCACTCTACCTGACAGAGATCATGAAGGTTGGCAGAGAGGCCAGGAGATGAGGACAGGTGGCCCTGGGCTGCTTCCCTACTGTGGCCTCTCCCCCAAGCCTTGTTTTTCTCTCATCCAGAGGGAACCTATGCTCAACTCCCCTCACCAGCTGTCCCGGGGTTCAGGCCCAGATGTGTCTGAATAGGAAGCTCTATAATCCTCCCAGCTGGCCAGGCTAGCTGCCGGGTACGCAGGACACCAGGCGATCCCCTGGGGACTCACGCAAGAGAGCTGGGCAATCAGAGATGCTGGAGGCTGGGTGGAGAGTCAGGGCCAGCAGCCGCTTTTGGTTGGGTTCACAGGACTTAGCTGGTCCTTGCGGGGCAGGGGCTGCCTGTCTGGGTCTCTGTCTGGACTGGGCACTGGCTCAGGCAGAGGCAGCGAGGGCCACCAGGGGGCAGTGCCGGCCAGCTCTCCGCCGTCTGCAGCCTGGCTAGTAGTTGGGATTTTTGACAGAAGGGGCGGAGGGCACTAGGGACAGGGCATGCCTGCAGGCAGGAGCATGCAGAAAGGCACCTGTGGCTCTTCAGCACGGCCTCTCCGGGGGCTGCAGGTGACAAGGCATGGGTTGGGTTTGAGGGGCTGCACCTGGTGGCTTCCTGAAAGGGAACCTGGGCAACTCTGCCTGGTGCCTCTCCCAGATGCCTGCCCTGAGCACTGGGCCCTGCTCACCGAGCCTCCCGCAGGCAGACACAGGGGTCCACTCACTCCCAGCAGAGCTCCGAGGGCTGTCTTGTCTCGAGCCCTCTACTTGGGCAGCTCCCACATTCCTGCCACTCTGGGTTCTGCCAGACCCTCCCTCTCAGGGTGCTGGAGCCTGGGGACCCCCATGGGTCCCAAAGATCAGGGCTGTTTGGGGATAATCTTCAGCAGAAGGGAGTGGGTGGGTGGCCCAAGGGTTAGGGCACCTCCATCTCTTTCCACCCTGAGCATGTGAACAGGAGGCAGCGCATCTGGGGCATTTTCTCACCTCTGCTCAGGTGTGGCGTCATGATAGTGAGGTGTGAACCAAAGAACCAGGACCAGGAGGGACCCCTGGGCACTGCAGAAGGGCTCAGAGACTCAGACACCCTCCTTCCTGGCTCTGCCATGAATGCCCAGGGCTTGGGAGGGGGCAGTTGCGGGGGGCTGTCCCTGCAGATGCTTCCCAATGTCCCCCAGATAGTCCCCTCCACCATCTTCAATGTGGAGAATGGGCAAGAGGTGGCCTAGTTCTGTCCCACTCCCTCCTGCGATGTCCCAGAGGACGTCTCCCATTAGCTCAGTGTGGTCTGCCGTCTCTTACCTGCCTCCTCAGGTGCTGGAGACCATGGTCAGCCCTGCCCATGGAGACCTCAGTTCCACCTACTGTTGTCTGCTGAGCCGCTGTGCTATTGCAGGCCACCCCTGTGGGTCCAGAGCAGACTCGCCTGTGTGTGCAGGTGCACCTTTGGGTGTGTGTGTGTGTGCACCTGTGAGCCAGTGTGTGCAGGTTGTATGCGTGCGTGTGTGTGTACATGTGAGCCAGTGTGTGCAGGTGAGTGTGTCTGGGGATGTGTGTGTGTGCGCGCTCTCCCTCCCCATGGCGTCAGAAGCCTCGTGAGGATGTGCAGTCTTCGGTCTCCTGCTGTGTTCATCATTCCTGTTTCATGATCCCTTTTCTCCAGGCACAGGGATCACCTCAAAGTAGGGTGTCCATGGAGGGTGGTCAGCTGCTCTCCACCACTGCATGGACCACATAGGAGACCCCGCAGGCAGCCTTGCACCCCTCCCCCAGGATGGCCTGCCTCTGATTGCCCCCCTGAAGCCACCCCTTCCTCACCACACTGCCCACCTTCGCAGCCTGCCGCTGACCCCGTCACAGTCCACTCCTTCGTCCTCTTTGTCCCTCTGGGAGTTGTGATGTCGTCCTGGTGGGACCTGCTCTCTCACAGACCCAGTGGTCACTCACAGTTAGTGCAGCACAGTCCGACTCTCCCTCCTCATCTGCAGGTGGGCGACCTCCCCCTCTGTGCCCCGTAGCCCTTGGTGCCCCTCCTAGGCCCCGCTCACCATGAGGTCAGTGACTGGGTCACACGCTCCCCATGGCCAGACTTTGCAGTGGACAGACACCTAACGAGGCAGCTGCCCCAGGCCCTCCTGGCCCAGCACCTTGGCTGCTCACCGGCCACCCCCCTCCTCCCCCGGTCCTGCAGGAGAGAGATGGGGAACCAGATCCAATCTGCAAACAGTCACTCTTCATTCTCCGTGCTTCCTGCAGAAATAGGCTCCAGGCTGTGGCAGAGTCGTTCATTCCCGCCGTCCCTGCTCGGCCGCCTCGTCCTCCAGGCTGCATCCGAGCGTCTCTCTATGGCTGTCCTTGGGGTCAGGTGCTGTGTGCTTTATAATCCCCCAAGCCAGCAGACAGTGGCCTTCTTTGTACAGAATGGACGTCTTCTTGCTTCTCCACTTGACAGTCGCTGCAGGACAAGACCACAAGCCCCAGGGCACGGACACTAAAGGCAACCCCCAGATTTGGGTTTGGACTCCCAGAGACCCTACAGCACTGAGGAAATGCCCCCCACGCCCCGCCGACTCCACACACACGCGTCTTTACAGGGCGCTCGCCACCTCGCTCTCTGGTAGAGTCTGCTAGGGTCATCCTGCCAGTCTTCCCATGGAAGCACCAGTGGCTAGCAAGCTGGGATGAGCACACAGGACAACACCCCCTCAGACGTAGCATCTTCAGAGTGGACACCCCTGCAGAGCCAAAGATGGGAAATCAGGGATATTGACTTGTTGATCAAGCCAGCCAGGTAAAAGGGGGGTGCAGAGGGTAGCCCCAGCACTTCCAACAGGGGGGATGCCAAGGTGATTTCAAGGCAGAATAGAATGCTTTGAACTTGGGAGGAAGTTAGCAAATGACAGGAATTTGCCGAACCTTCGTACCAATTTTTGAAAGATGCAAAATGATGGGTTTGAGTAAACACTGAAAGAACAGGAATTAAGGAAACAATAAGAAAACCCACAAAGAAAGGAAGTCAGCACACGGAACTATATGACACAAAGAGACCAGCAACACGCGTAATAACAGCAGCGGCAACAGGAACAGACAAACCAAACCCTCTGATGTCATCATGTTCTGACTCATCAGGGCCCTGTGAGTTTCTATTCTGGAATAGAAAAGCCTCACCTTTGTACTCCAGAGTGGCTGGTTGGTTTATACAACAACAACACACACACACACACTACAATGATAGAAAGAAACACGTTCAGATCCACCCATCCTGACGTACCTGGCCATAAATCCGTACCTATCAACGAGGGGACAAGGAGTAGCAGAACAGATACAAAACAAGCACGCCATTGGTTGACTAAAAAATAAAAGTAGACAAAAAGTCAAAGGCTGAAAAAATAAATATCAAGCAAACGACAATAAAAAAAGAACAGGGGTGGCAATATTACTTTCTGATAAAACAGACTTCAAGTCAAAAGACTATTGCGACAGATCCGGACTTTTCTAGTGATGAAAAGCTCAATGGAACAAAAGATAAAATAGCTGCCATAATGCATACTATGGTCTCATGAAAGAATTGCAAAATGAACAGATCATACTTTAACAGAATAATAGTAGCATTAACACACAAGTGTAAATTAAAGGCACAGCAGCTAGAAAGACACTCTGTGTAGACACAGAAGAACCAAGGAGTGCACTCAACCCACCTGGTCTTCCAGTCACACACAGGACACTACAAGGGCCTCCAGGCAATGGGCGTTCATTTCTAGTGCACACGGAATGTTCTCTCAAATAGGTAATAGGCTAGGTCACAAACCAAGCCTTTAAAAACTAAATGAATTACAGAAACATCTTCTCAGATGGCAACATGACAAACCCAGAACTCAGTAATTGGAAGCTGCAGGGAAAGGAAAAAGCTGGGCATGGAATGATGCCCCACTGCTAAACTGCTGGGCAGTAGAAGGAATGTGTGTGTGTGTGTGTGTGTGTGTGTGTGTGTGTGTGTGTGAGACAGAGAGAGAGAGAGAGGATTTATATTCCACAAATCAAATTCAAATGAGAATAGCAAGAAGACACCAAAGCTTTGGAGTCAAGACAAAGGCAGTGCTCCTGGAGCATCGTCTAGCAGTGACATACACATCAAACAAGGAGGAAGGACCCCAATCCACAAGCTACAGCACCCCCAACAATTAGTAGGAGAGCGACTCAAACTGTCAGGTAAGTCTGCAGTCACAGAAAGAAAAGAAATCAGAAGGACCAGAGCAGACACAAATGGGATACAACCCAGACACCTGCAGAACCAACAAGACTACAAGTCGGTTGGTTCTCTGAACGAATTGATAACCTTGACAACCCCCATGGGAAATCTCACAAAGGAGATGGTGCAAATGGCACAGACAGAGAAGCGAAATGGATGCCGTCAGTCACCACCAACCCCACTGGCACGAAGGGCTAGAAACAGAACACAGCGGAGGGTGCCCGACAGCAGAACAGAAAACCTAGACACCGTCGCCCAATTTCTAGAAAGAAAGCACCTACCCACACTAGCACATTGCGAGTTATAAAATTTGAACCGATGTCTAACAAAAGGCAAAACTGAGCAGAAAAGGGAAATTATAGCTCGGGCCCGGAGAGAACCCCCAGAAAATGAAAGCAAGCATGCAGAGAAGAGCAGACTCCAATTCTCTTCTGCCTATCCCGCAATAAAGGGGAAAATGGGATTGCCAGCACTCCTCTGCATCAGCAAACATAACCCCGACGCCCCAACCTGGCAGGGACGTCACTAGAAATGAGAAGTGCAGACCAAGATCCTTCACAAATACAGACATGACACTTCTCAGCAAAATCCTGTCAACGGGACCCCAAAACATAGGAGAGGTAAAACGCAAAGGCTGGTCCCTGGAGGGTCACTGGGCTCGGCCACACACTAGCTGCTGCTAGTGGCTGGCAAGCTGGTTCCGCTCCATCGGGACCCCGTGTATCTTAGAAGGCACCATTGCCTGCTCTGAGCCGTTTTGTTTTCAAGCCCCCGTTCCTGTCATTTCAATGCCCCACTGCCACCCACTCTGCTCTCTCTCGCGGTTTCCTGCTCCAACCCCCTTTGTTCCTGTTGCTCTGAGATTCTTAAGAGAATGACGTCATCTTCTCGGGGTGCACTTTGAAAGGCTTTGTTCCGTGTTTCTTTCTGCCGGCCTGATCTCTTCCAGATTCAAGAGCAAGTGTCAGGGTCTTTTCTGGCATCCACTTTCTTTCATTCTGTTTCAGACCAGTTTTATTGGCACTTCGTCCACATATTGTACAATTCAATAATTCAATCATATCAAGAAGAGTTGTACAATCACTACCACAATCTATTTTAGGGCAGTTTCTACTTCCTTGTACACATTTTTATGAGTGTGATTACGTTTCTTATTTTGGGAAAAATATACACAACAAAACATTCTCCAGTTCAACAACTTCTACATGTATGACTCAGTGCCATTGATGGTACTGCTCGTGACATGTCACTATTCGTTATTCAGATCCTTTTCCAAATTATTCCACCATTGACATAGACTCAATGACCTGTAGGAAAAGCCCTTCCTCCTTCATCCATCACCACCACTGGTCAACTTCAGTTTCTTCTTCGTTTTCTTTAGTAGTTTTCTTGGTATAAGATCTACATAACATACATTTCCACAGTTAAGTCACTGGCACCCACTTCGGTCTTTTCTTATCTTTTGAAAGAGCTGCTGCTTTCTCCATGAACGATGTTCTTGATGGCATTCCACGACTTGCCAGGCCTTCAGCCATTAGTGCTCACTATCCTGAGTTCATACCTGAGATGTTCTCTACATTTGGACGGGTCTATTCATGGCTGCATTTGGCCCTGGTGGACTTGTTTTTCTTTTCTTTGACTTCAGACCAACCATTTATACAAGCGGTTGCCCATTCACTCCACAGCCAGCCCCTTGAGCTTTTCCATTATCTCTTCCCACAGACACAGTCCATGTGAGTTTTGTTTGTTCCATGTGGCAGAGAACACATGTGCAACTGTCATGGATGCTGTTGGGGAAAGGATCTGCATGAAGAAGTTGCTGGTCTTGCCACATTCAAGGAGACCCCCTCAGCTTCATTTCTATCGCCAAGAGACAAAGTCGGGGGCCCTAGTGCTGCTTGCTGTTGGTGCGAAGAGCTCCCTGGTTGGCTCAGACTTGTGGGGTCTCCCTGTGCGACAGAAGGAGAGACAGCCCATTCTGCACCCTCCTCCCCGTCACTCACTGCTGCGGCCATGGTGTCCGCCCTCCTGCAGGATGGGAACACGGCTTGTTCATAACCTGGGGTAGGCAGGTCTTGCCTGTCTGAATGTGAGGAGGACTTGAAGCACTTTTTGATGAAGACCAAGGACGGTGGCCTTCACGATGGAGTGCAGCCCAAGGTCAAAAAGGTCAAGGATGAATAGACAGCATCAGGGAAAATGGGAAAAAGATTGAAGGTGTCTGGGATTTCATCTTGCTTGGATCCACGGTCCTCCCTCATGGAAGCAGCAGTCCAGACATCGAAATGATGACTTGTGCTGGGCAAGTCTCTCTAAAGTGCTGAGGAGCAAAGACGTCTCTTGGAGGACTCAGGTGTTCTCACTCGATCCACTGCATCTTCAACCATTTCATATGCACAGGAGAGCTGGACACTGAAAAATGATGATTGAAGAAGAACCAACTAATTGGAATTATGGTGCTGGCGAAGAATACTGAGTCAAGGATCGCTGAAAGAGCAAACTCATGAATATACACACAAAGATTCTCAACCAAATCCTAGTTAACAGGTCTCCAAACATATAAAAATATTACCTAATGTCTAGTCCCCGGGGAGGACATCAAGTTTGGCAAAGCAGTTAGGGTAGTAGTAGCTGTAGCTGTCTTGGCAGGAGTACATCCAGGGTACTCCTTGGAAGTGAGGATGGTGAGACTGTGCTGTCATATGTTTTGGAGAGGTTGTCAGGAGAGTCCATTCCATGGAAAAGGACATCATGCGTGACCATGTGGAAGCTCAGTGAAAAAGAGGGTGGGTCCAAACGGATGGCACAAATACACTGGCCAACATAGCTGTGTCAATCCTGGTTGACTAGAGACACATTCAGAGACACTCATATGTGTTTGGGAGAACTTTGTACCAAGAAATAGTCATGCATCAAGAAAACATTCCAGCCCACTCAAGTTCAAGTTCACTGTTAGATACTAGCCCCTAAGTCTGATATTAACCCATGAATTTCACTTCAGACTCATGCTGCAGCACAGACAATGATGCCGAATTCAGGAAGATCACATGCCAGTGAGTGGGAAGTCCTGTGGGTGCCATGGCAGCAGGAACATCTGCAGGGCTCTGGCTGCCATCAGCGTGGCTCCATGTAGTTTGTCAATAGGAAGGTGAAACAGAGAGAGAGAGAGAGAGTCCTGCCTCCACTGAGGAAGGCAGGAAGTTCCCACAATCCTCTCAGATGGCCACAAGGAGGGGTCAGCTGGTGTGACCTGACTGACAGGCTAGATTCCACCCCTTCATTCTATCAAGTCGACATGAAATTGTGTCCCTGCCCCAATCACTGAAAACACATGTTCAGCCCAAAACACATGAGATGACTTGATGCCTCCTACAAACGAGATTCCTGTGTACATAAAAACATTTCACCCAGAGGGTCAAGTCAAGAGCACACATGATGGAGAATCTCACCATCTCAAAGAAGCACAAGTGTTCCATTCAAAAATAGGTAGAGGTTGCTCACAGACCCTCTGCCGAAGAATACACTGGAGCAGCCAACAAACACAGGAGAACATCTGCTGCTCATCAGCCACTAGAGAGAGGCAAATGCAGACAGCAGTGGGGTGGCCTCTCACCCAGCAGCAGGAGACAGTGGTCAGAATGGGCAGTGAACCAGCTAGACTTGGGAGTGTGTGGAAAGACCAGATCCTCTTGTCCGCCTGTTGGGGTTGTGCAGTGGTACTGCCACCGAGGAGAACAGTGTGGTTCTCCCTCAGAGAAGCTGCGGGAGAAAGAACACACCCATGTTCCAGTCACCCCACGGCACAGATGGCTCGCTGCAACTCCCTTTCCACTGACGTGCAGTTCACCAGAGCAAAGAGATGCAGCAGCTTCCATGTGCATCGATATGAGAGTGATGGACAAATAGGACAAAGATACACAGTGAACTCTATGCAGCATGAAGAATCTGAGAGACTCTCACCATGTGTGGCGGTCATGTGCTTATGTCAATTTCATGATTGAGATGTAGGGGTGGAGTCTAGCCTGTCCATCTGGAGATAGCCATTGTGTAGCCAATGAGGCCTCCGTGTGGACATGGCTTTCTCCTGAGACTTCTGGGAAATCTCACGATATTTCCCTGGTGGAGATGAGAAGCTATCTTCCCAGTTGTTGGGAGTTAGTCTCAGAGACAACAAACTACAGACAAGACAAGATGGCAGTGTCTGAGGAGCTGAAAGAGCCAGAGGAGAAGCCACACGGCCCTGCTCTGATGGAACCAGACCTCTGAAACTGGCGAAGCCACGTGGAGACCCTGCCAGCGCTGAGTTGCTTTAACCACTACTGGATGCTGTTGATGGACCCTGAGCCCTGGAAGCGAGGAGCCTTGAGGGAACACCTGCCAGCGCTGGGATTCTGCACCCACTCATCTGTGACTTTGTGAGTTGGAAGAAAACTTTATAGACTGGTAGCGGGCATATGGGCTAACATGGGACTTATGACTTTGAACTGGACTGGGTTGGGATGCTTTCTCAATGTCCTATTCCTCTTGTACATAAACCTTTTCCTTATATCCGTATGTGTGTCTATGAATTGCTTCCCTAGTCTACCCAGATTAACACACCATAAGGGTGAAGCTGGAGGATGTGCTGGTGTCTGAAAAAAATCCATCACAAGACAGCAATTGTACAAGGCAGCTATTTTATAAAGCCAAGAAAAGGTGTCCCCCTTCCTGCCAAGACCCACACAGATAATATCTAATTTTGAGATGGTCTCTGAATTCAGGTGGGGTGTATTTTGGCCTTCATGTCCTTCCGCTTCAGCTTGAACATACGTGTAGATGGACAATTGATGGCCTGTCCCGCCATCAGCCTGGGCCTCCCCAGTCTTTCTGACTAAAGAGGGCGAGTGTCTCGTCTTTTCTTCCCTAATGTACACTCGGTGCGACTCCTGTGCATTCACACGGGCAGCTCCTGGTGTGCAGGTGCTGGTGGTAAGTAGGTTGAAGATGGGAATTTTCAGGGCAGAAGTTGCTGGTCTCCTAGCGTGCTCTCCTGTAACCTCTGGTGTCCCTTTGATCTCCGAGATCAAGTTTCCTAGCGACCATCCTTCTTGTTTCCAGCGTGCGTTCCAATCACCAGTAATTTCAAGCGCCTCTTGATTGCGTGCTTGATCCATTCCAGAGTGTGGGAGCTGGAGAGAATGTCTAATTTCTTCAGCTTTGCCGTTCGTAGTCAGGGTACAAATTTGAATCAGAATCGTATGAGCCAGCCCTCCTTGTGGGAGGATGGCTGTTACCCTCTCATAGATGGCGCTGTGCTTCAGGAAAGATCTGGAAACATTCCTTTGCCAATCACGGGGATGCCATTGCTCAAGCAGGGCACCATGGACCACGTGATCGTTGGATGCAGATTGGCCAAGGCCAGTCCATTGCTGCTCACCAATGTCCAGGATACGGATCGTCATGCATGCCAGTTCACCTGTGGAGATTCACATACTCATGTATCCAACTTAAGCACGTGCCAGAGTCCAGGAGTCCATCCACCGTCCACACGGACAGCTGCAACAGACGCACATGTGACTCTAATGTACCTCCCACAGGAACTCCAGCTTGCACCATGACCCTCCAGGGCCGCTTCCCCATGTTTGCGCAGGGATGGCTGGAAAAGGCACTGCTTCCCTCCACCAGGGGAAGGCATCAGCCCGGGTCAGCCTGCACCCCCACAGCAGTCACGGTCACGGGGAGGAATCTCTGTATGCTCAGCACACTGAAGCACAGCTAGGGCAGCATCCCGTGACTTAGGTGAATCCCAGCCTGGGCGCTGCCCTGCAGAAGGCTCTGGAGATGGTACCAGCCCCTCCCAGCAGAACACCAAGACACCCAAGAAGAAATGTCCTGCCCTTTGCTGCCAACATTGACAATGATCTTCCAGACAGCCTCCTGCCTGAGAGGACTGAAATGTCACCCAGCAGGGCTCCAGGAAACCTCCCCTCTCTGACTGTGTGAGCCCCCAGGGACTGGGCTCCACCCTCCGACGAGAAAGGTCGCTGGGCTTGAGGTCATCCCTGGCATCAGCTGGGATGGGAGGGTGGGGTGGCAGACTGACCAATGCAGGGCCCCGGGGTCTGGGCCTGGGAGGCCAGTGTGGTTGGTGTCTCTGGAGGTCTGAAGCAAAGTGGCATGGTTCGTATTGTTCATAACCATGGGGATAGATGTCCTCAATGTACAGTGACCTTGTTTCCAGTGTGCCGGAGAAGGACTCAGTGCCCAGTCCTGTGCCATCAATGGCACACTGCCATGAGTCAAGGCTGATAGGACGTCTGACAGTGGTCCTGGGTGTCTGCAGGGCCCTTCTTACTGCTGGACGCTGGTCCACCTAGATCAGTGATGCAGCTGGGAAGGACCTATGGAAAACAAGCAGATGGAGTGAAGGGATCATGATTTGTGAATGACACATGCCTTTATTTCTGGAATCATTTAAAAAAATCAAGTTGCTGCCTTTGGGTCAATTCCAACTCATAGTGACCCTTTCGGCCAGGCTGAAGTGCCCCAATGGGCTCGGGAGACTGCGCCCTTCCTGGGAGCAGAGCTGGCCGCATTCCCCCGTGGAGCTCCTGGGGGCTTCAGGCTGCAGAGCCTGTGGTGAGCAGCCCAGTCTAAACCAAGCTAAAACAACACTCTCGCGGCATGCCCTGGAGGGTGACGGAGACCACTGGCCCCTAGAGGAAGCCTCAGCTTTCTGCCTGGGGGGTGGGGGTGGGCTGGCGGTTTCCAACTGTAGACCTTGCGGACAGCTGCCCAGCACAAACAGCTCACCTGCCCACTCACCCAGCAATCTCACTGCCTGGTCTCCCTTCCTAAGAGTGTTCCCCCCATCCCACCCACCCCCGCAGCCCGAGGAAGCCATGCTGCAGACTGTAGGCTCTGTGATGTCACAGAGCTTCATGTCAACGTGGAGATCTGTAACAGTGGAGGCGTGGAGTCTAGCCTGCCCACAGGTCACCACCGTCTGATGGTGCCTCCTTGTGGGTGTGGCCTTCGCATAAGGAGGCCTCTGGGGCTCTCCCCCTCTCTGTCTGCCTTCTCCTCCCTGCTGGCCGACCCGACCCTGACTGCTGCCAGAGCGACCCCATGGGTTCCACAGGACTCGGCACCCACCGGCCTGTGCTCTTCCTGATTCGGCTGTCTCTGCGTGAGTGTGAGGAGGGACTTACTGACTAGCATCGGATGTAGGGAGCCGAGTTGGACTGGGCTGGCATGTTTGCGTGATATAGTTACTTCTTGATATAAAACTCTTTCTTAATCCTCTAGGAGTGTTTCTAGATTTGCTTCTCTAGCCACCCTGGCTTCACACAGGCTCTGGCTTGGTCCCGTGGCTCCTCATGGGGCCCTTGAAAGACCGCAGTGGGTGCTCAAGCTCCAAGGGTCAGACATCAAAGGAAAGGGGACATGGATTCGCTTGGATGTATACTCAGGGCCCCACAGCCATGTCCTCATCTCTAAGAGCAGCCCAACCTCCTGCCATCAAGTACAGTGCAAGTCAGGTGGCCCTGCAGGACAGGGTAGAACAGTCCTTGTGAGCTTCCCAGATGCCAACTCCACCCGGGGCAGCAGGCAGTGGTTTCAAACAGCTGACCTGGCAGCTCAGAGTCCCATGACT
The DNA here is from genome assembly GCA_004026705.1 of Nesogale talazaci. Classification (NCBI taxonomy): domain Eukaryota; kingdom Metazoa; phylum Chordata; class Mammalia; order Afrosoricida; family Tenrecidae; genus Nesogale; species Nesogale talazaci. The sequence goes on along the minus strand of PVJH01034394.1, from coordinate 173 downwards.
GCATGCATAATGCACAGGGAACCCAGCTTCATCCCCACAGACTTGTCTGTACTCAGGAGACCAAGTGTCCCTGTGTCCTGTGCCAGGTGCTCGGTCCTCACCTGAGGCCTGGGGACACCCTGGGCTGTCCACGAAGGCAGGCCTGGCCAGTGAAGGGAAGTCCCTCTGAGGCT
>PVJH01034393.1:0-12981 GCA_004026705.1 Nesogale talazaci | reverse complement strand
TAGGTGTCCCACGGGTAATGTTGCTTGGAGGTCGAGGCACAGGATGAACAAGGCAGCTCTCTAGTCTGAAGATCTGGAAGCAAGAGAGAGGGCGGGACTCACCGAGACCTTCCTATCTCTGCCCTTCAATTCATCCCGTGTGTTCATTGGTCATGTCGTCACAACAGACCCACCAATCTTCTGTGGCCATGTTGGCATAGCAAACCTACCCATCACACCTTGTGACTACTGAAGAGTGATATTAATACACTTATTAATTAATTTATCATTATTAAGAAATAAAGGCAAAATAATGAAGGTTTGATAAATGCCAACTATAAAACATACACTTCTAGGGAGTAAGAGAACATCCTCCTCTTTTAGTTAGAGGCTGTTACTTACTGTTACTAACTACCATTGCATATGTTTCAACTCATAGAAACCCTATGTAGAGCAGAACAAAACCATCCTCACAAGTGTTATATATCCAACTCCATTGTTAAACTACTGTGACAATCCCTATTTTTGAGAGCCTTCTTTTTCTTTCTTTCTTTCTTCTTTTCTTTCCCAATTATGTTGTCTTTCTCCAGAGACTGGTCACTCTTGACAACATGTCCAAAGAATGTGTCCAGGCACCATTCTAGCTACACTTCTGCCAGGACAGATTTGCTTGTTCTTTTGGCAGTTCATGGTACTTTCAGAATTCTTCTCCAGCTCCATAGTTCCAATGTGTCCATTCTTCTTCTGCATCCCTTATTCAATGTTCAACTTTCACATGCTTGCCAGCAGCTAAAATTACCATGACTTGGGTCTATTGCACCAGACTGATCCAATGCACTCCCAGGCTTGACACTTGATGACTGCTTCCATGAGCACTGCCTGATCAAAGGGAGCAAGACTCAATCCTTGACAATATCAATCTTTTCCCTTTTATCACCGTGCTAATTATTGGTTCCGTGGTGAAGATTCTGGTTTTCTTTACATTGAGCTGAAATCCACACTGAAAGCTGCACTCCTTGATCTTCATTAGCAAGTGCGCCAAGTCCTTCTTACTTGCAGAAAGCAAAGCTGTGACATCTGCATATGGCAGATTGTTAATAAGCTTTCTTCCATCCAGACACTGCATTGTTCTTCATAGGATCTAATTTCTCTGATTATTTACTTACTATATAAGTTGATAGTGCATGATGAGATTGCAGAACTCTTATGTCCATTCTTCCTGATTTTAAACTTTGCAGCATTCCCTTGTTCTGTTTGCACAGTTTCTTCATCCATGTACAGGTTCCTCATGAGTTGATGACATTCTCTAGAATTCCCATTTTCTCAAGGTTATTCATAGTTGATTATGAGCCACACAGTCAAAAGCCCCTGCACAGGCGATAAGACACAAGTAATCATCTTTTTGATATTCTCTGCTTTCAGCCAAAAACCAAATGACATCAGCAATGACATCCCTTATTTCATGTCCTCTCCTGAATCAGACTTAAACCTCTGGCTGCTTCCTGTCAATGTACTGCTACAAGTATTGTTAGATGTTCTTCACACAACTTTACTTGCATGCATTATCATTGATATTGTTCTATAATTTGAGCATTCTTATTGACTCACCATCATTTGAAGGAGGTACAAATATGGATTTCTTCCTGGCTGTTGGAAAAGTAGCTCTCCTCCGAATATCTTGGTATAGATGAATGAATGCTTCATCAGAATTTAGATGACTTCTAGTCAAGTAATTCTCTAGTAAAAAGAAGGAGACTTTCAAAATATCATCCAAAACTCAAATTCAGTGATACCTAATACCCATCTATTCATTATGTGTGAATATAATATCACACAAAACTCAAAATATCATCCAAAACTCAAATGCAGTGATTCTTAATACCCATCTATTAATTATGTGTGAATGTGTGTGTATTTATGGTTGCATGTAATACTGTAACATTTTAGGGATTATAAAAGACAACAAAATGGAGTTGATTTCCAATTTCACTAGTCTTCATTATACAGAAACTCAGTAATATTGTTCATGCATCCCTAAACTCTCGTATTTATATGTAAAATATCTGAAATGATTAAGTGAGATACTATATCTCATATCCATGGCACATATATGCTCTTGGCTTCATTTTCACACCACATGCACACACAAACTGATGGAGGATGAGATGGCTCCAACAGTACAAAAACTATTTTAAAAATGACTGCTTCAAAAAAAATGACTGCTTCATCACTTTGAACAACATAAGCTTCTAGGACTTTACTGTCCATGAACAGATGTGGAAAATAACACCCATGACAGCTCCATGTAATAAATACCTGGGTAATCCAGACAAAGTGATTGTGGATTTATTTCAGTTTTCTCCCCAAACATCGTCACAAATCTTTACCTCCCCTAGACTGTTGGAATATAAATTTAAGACTCACAGACACATGTTAAATCACTTTTTAGATAGTAAAAACAAACCGTAGTGAAATGCATGTCAGTATTGTTGCTTAGTTGTATTTAACTTGCCTTTGGGAAAAATGACTAATCAACTTAATTTGCATTGTGAAAAGATCAATAATGGCTAATGAAGCAGAATTAGATTAAAGTGAATGCTATAAATTTAACTTTAAAGTCATTTATACTATTGGGATAGTTTAAAATGGATGATTGTGAAAATTAATCAATTACAATAATCCTTTAGGAATTAATTCATAGTTTTCCTTAATACATCAAAATAAAACAATTTAGAATACTGATATTTTAGTCTTTTTACTAATTGTACATTAACATTTATTTCCAATTTTTAGATTTTAATTTATTTGCATACAATATAATTAACAGAAAGTTTATTTATATTTTATTTCAACCCTACATCCCACTATGGTAGGAAACAGAGCTGTATAACATCACCTATAAGGAATTAATGTTTTAACAGAACTGTTAAGTTGTGTAAGTAAGTACATAAATACATACATACATAAATAGGAACGGCTTCACTGATCTATAAGAACTTTTTAATTCCATTTCCATCCCTACTGCTTCCAAAAGAGTCCAGAATTATTAGATCATGATTTGTGTCTCCCTTGCGTTTACATTCTTTATTTCACTGTGTCCATGCACTATCCACAAGTGTTATATAACACCTGTTGGTTTCTATAGTAAAGGCGGGGTGGCAAGAAGTATAAAACAGAACAAATTGCATGTGCATACTTTTCTGCTGAATTCACTGAAAGACAGAGGTGGAATATGCAGATTTATAAGTAATGTGAAGCGTGATTGCCAAGCAGCATCCTCTCCCAGCCTCCTGGGATTTAAACACTGAGGTAGAAACATGGGTTCCAGCCATGTTGTAATCCATTTCTACTACAAGAGCCAATACAGAAAACGCCGTATGTATTATGTTAACATCATTAATCTCTTGGCTGTTTTTTTTTTCCCAGTAAGAAAAGTGTAGCACTAGAGAAACGCAGAAGAACATCATTTAACAATTTAAATATCACAAGGCAATGCATGTTAAGATTGTTTTCTAATATTCTACAAGCTCTCTGGATAAAATGGGTTGACGTAATAAATCTATAAGTTTTATTCCATATAATCCTTAATTAGAATTCATTTTAATATTTTAAATACATTTCTTGGCTTTCATTTGCTCAACTTTGTATTTCTTTAAAAATAATACCTGCTTAATCCTTTAAAACCTTTTTTCTTTCTGGGGTCACAAGGTGGGGAAACAGCACAGCCTGAACTCCCCAAAATGTAGTGAATCAAGAATGGAGCATTCCTGGATAACCAATCTGGAAGAGAAAACAATGGGACGGATGGTTTGGAGCAGACATGGAGAAGGGGACATTGGGGAAAGCAAGTGGTGTTAACAAACTCAGGGACAAGGGCACAACAAATCATTCAAAATCTGTGGCGAGGAGGGTGTAAGAGGCCTGGTAGAACCTGAGCAAAGGTAATGTAACTGAGAGGAAATACAAAAACCCAAATGAAGGCTGAGCATGATAGTGGGACAAGAAGAAAGTAAAAGGAAAGAAAGGAAAGAACCAGGAGGTAAAGGGCATTTATAGAGGTCTAAATACAGACATGTATACATAGGTAAATATATTTATATATGATGAGAAGGAAATAAATCTCTGTGCATATATTTATCTGCAGGTTTAGTACTAACATAGTGGATAGACATTGAGCCTCTATTCAAGTACTCCCTCAATGCAAGTACACTTCTTTTCTATTAAGCTAGCATTCCACAATGCTCACCTTTCTGACACAATTGCTGAAGACAAATGGGTACATAAGTAAACATGGTGGCAAAAGCTGGTGGTACCTGGCTATCAAAAAATAAATATCTGGGGTCTTAAAAGCTTGAAGGTGAACAAGTGGCCATCTAGTTCAGAAGCAACAAAGTCCACATGGAAGACGCACACCAACATGTGTGATCACAAGGTGTAAAAGGGATCAGGTATCGGGCATCAAAAAACAAAAAAATCATGTCATTGTGAATGAGGGGGAGTGTAGATTGGGGACTCAAATTCCATCTGTGGCCAACTGGATATGCCCTTACAAAAGGGTCATAGGGAGATGAGACAGTCAGGGTGCAGTGTAGTAATGATGAAACATACAACTTTCCTCTACTTCTTAAATACTTCCTCCCCACCCCTATCACAATCCCAATTCTACTTTACATATCCAGCTTGACCAGAGAATGTTCACTGGTACAGATGGTAACTGGGAACACAGGGAATCCAGGACAGATGAACCCCTCAGGACCAGTGGTGAGGATGTAGATACCGGGGGGGGGGGTAGGGAAGGGGGGACAGAAAAGAGGAATCAATTACAGGGATCTACATGTGGCCTCCTCTCTGGTGGACAGACAGTTGAGATGTGGATGAGAGGAAATGCCAGACAGTGTAAGATATGACAAAATAATTTATAAATTACCAAGGAGTCATGAGACAGGGTAGAGTGTGGAGGGAGGAGAAAAGTGAGGAGCTGATACCAAGGGCTCAAGTGGAAGGCAAATATTTTAAGAATGATGATGGCAACTGTGGCATTCAGCTAATCTGGATCAATTTGAGGATTAACAGTGTAGGAATGCAGTCTAGTCTGTTAAGCTCAAACTAGCCAGTGAGACCTCTGAGAGGGCATGTCTTCTGCTGATAATTCTGGGAAATCTGGTACTTCCTTCTTGGAAGCAGGAGACAAACACACTCTCTCTCTTGGAGATTTTCTACCAACGATGTTCACTCCCTTGGAGAACACTCAGCTGACAAGGCTGGCTCCCTGCAAGACATCCTTGAGGAGAAGCCACATGGACCTATCCTGACGGAGACAAACCCCTGGCCCAAGAGAAGCCACATGAAGACATGCTAGTCCTGAGATGCTTACAACCCCACTGGATCCAACGACTTCCTACCCACTGATTTGTGGTAGTCCTGCATTTGGCATTGTTGCTCATGTTTCATGAGTCTAAAGAGGATTTATATATTGGTATCCGACATGTGGGCTAATATCAGATTTATGACCTTGGACTGGACTGTGTGGGGATGTTTTTCTCAAGGTTCAATTGCTCTTTTATATAAAGCTCCTTCTTATATCCATGTGAGTTTCTTCAGATTTGTTTCTCTGATATACCCAGACGAACACAGCAACAAATGTACAAATATGCTTGATACAAGGGAGAGATGTAGGGATTGTGATAAGCATTGTACAAGTTTCCAATGAAATGATAAAAAAACAAAGCAAAACAAATATTTTTCTTCTCTACCTACCATTTTCTTTTCTTAATATTGAAAACTCTGATTCCTTATTAAGACTTTGACTGACACTTATCTATATAAGTGACTATGTATCTGCCTTGTGATAGGGTATTAGGCAAGTTTTATATCACTTTTAGAAAAAACCCTATCTGATTTCTTTGTTCATAAGAAGAAAATAGCAGCAATTGGTCCATATGTGTTTATAGAATTTTGAAAGTGCAAATGGTACTAATTTCCAGCCAGTCAATGTAATGCATGATGTTGTTAGGTACAACAGAACCAAACTCTGCTTAGTCCTGGGTTGCAAAGTCCATCGTTACAGCCACTGTGCCATAAGATCTGTGAAACAGGGTAGGACCTACCCTGTAATTCTTCATTTTATCAAGCTCTGCTTTTCTCCAGTGGACTGGCTGGTGGTTCCTGACCCTCTGCAGGGCTTATAGATGAGGCAAAAGAAAAATATCACGATATCTGGAAGAATATAACCCACGTAAATGAAACCACTGTACATACAAATACATGTTTTACTTTAATCCTATCCACATTTGTAAGGCCCTGAAGCTCAAGATTATTAGCCACACTCTTCTTAAAAGCTCCATCATTGCTTCAGATCTCATTGAATGGTCTAAGTATTAATACCCATTGCTCTTTCAGGCAGTTGAGTTGATTTTCTATGCATAGTGTCTCCATCTAATAAAGTAGAACTGCCGCTAAATAACCCCCTTGGTTCTGTCTTTATGGAAGGTCATGGCCAGATTTGTCGTGGGAGTAAGTTGAAACAGCAATTTTTTTCCATTAGCAGCCTATTGCTAAATTCTCTCTGCACCATCAAGACTGTTTTAAAGTTCATTAACACTTAATTTTAAGAAGTCAAATGCTTTACATTTCTCAGAATAAAATATTAGTATGACATTCCACAATTTAAAAAATATATATGTCCTGGAATGCTAATAGATGAATAATAATATCCTGTCACAGCTGTTGTTGTGAAGTTCCAACTTACAGTGCCTGTATGTTCAATGCAAACACCACCAGGTCTGACCATCTTCACATTTACTCTTATGTTTGAACCAGTGTGGGATTCAAATAATTTAACAAGTCCTCTGCCCTAATGATCATTTTAATTATAAAATAACATTATAGTAAAAGATAGTTTATTATTTCATTTAGTTAATACTTAAAAAGAACAATAAAAGGGCACAAGTAATTATACAGGCTTTTTTTTAAGGAATTATAAAGGTTTTAACCTACTAGTAAAATGTATTAAATACCCAATAAAGCAATTAAAGGTTATTTAAGCTATTTCTCTACTGCTTATTCATTGGCATCCTCCCTTGCAATATTCTTCAATTTTTTCAGAGCATCATAACTATGTGATTTGTTCATAATCATATTTTCACTGTAGGAATAGGATCCTGTTCCTTTAGAAGTAGGCCAATTGCATAATAGTCATTGTGTTTGATACATTACAAATAGGCAACTTCTCTTCTCTGAGCTTATTATGTTCATCTTTGAAAGCCTACTTTCTAGTTCTGCTAAATTTAAAGCAATTTTTCTGTCAATACTTTTATATCTTTGAACACATTCAGGTATTGCACAATTCACTCAATCTATCATGGGCATTTGGTACATAACACAAAACTGAAACGAACGATAGTGCATCACCCTGTGATTACACTTTTTCTCTTTACATTCTATGTTTGTTTACTGATATAACAAACGAGAAAATAAAAATGCAACATTTCATCAAAAGTTTAATGAATTTTATAAAATAAATAAATATTACCAGAGAAGTTCTATTTTTCTAATACCTATGGATTAAATTTAAATGATGACAGATGTTCAGAATGTGTAGACAATTGTCAAAAGTGAGTGAGGAATGCAATTTCCACATGAGGAGAACACTTTAGAGAAAACCTTTATTACAAATGCCATTTTAACAGATAGTTTGCAGCACGCAACACAAAATTACATAATAGCTTGGTGAACCGGTCCCGACTCGGATTTGAACCTCTTGTTGCAGCCGCTGTGTCGATCACTCTTCTTGAGAATCTTCCTCTTTGCTGTGGCTCATCCCCTTTCCCCAGCTCGATGCCCTTCTCCAGGCAGTGATTCGTAGTCTAAAGTATATGCAACCAGGCGCCAGCAGCCTTGTCTCTAAGCAGAATGCTGACTGTCCTTCTTCCAAGCCAGATTTGTTGGTTCTTTTGGCAGTACACAGTGCTTTGCCAATATTTCAACAACATGATGGCCCAAACTAATTGGTTGCTCTTTGGTCATTTTTATTTAATGTCCAACTTCCACATGCATATCAAGCAATTGAAAATACCATGACTTTGGCCAGGCACACGTTATTCCTGAAAGTCACTTCTACGCTTTTCAAGAGTCGTTTGATCTCCTCACTGCTACTACCATTGATCGCAGATCCATGCACGATGAAATCTTCTAGCACGGCACCCCTCTATCCAATTGTGAGATCTTTGTTTTCTTTTTATGAGATGCCATCCCTTCTGAAGGCTGCAATCCTTGATCTTTATAAACCATTGCTTCCAATCCTCCACACTTTCAGCAAGCAAGGTTGTGTCATCTGCATATCACAGATTATTAAAGCTTCCTCCATTACTGATGCCATTTCCTTCTTCATTTATCTTCTAAAATATTTCCACAGCATACAGAATGAATAGATATGGTGAAAAGATGCAACTTTGAAGCAAATTTTCCTCCTTTTAAATCATTAATTATCCACTTGATCTCTTCCAATGGCTGCTCATTGATCCAAAAGTAGGTTCCTCAGGAGCACAATTCAGTATTTCTATTCTGTACCATGTTATTCATAGTCGATTAAGATCTGAAGATCTAATGGTTTCACAAAGGAAATACAGCATAAACAAGCATTTTCTTGGTATTCTCTGTTTTCAGCCCAGATTCATCTCATATCAGCAATGATACCCCTTGTTCCATGTCCTTTTCTGAACCCATCTTGAATTTCTGCCATCTTGCTATCAATGACTTGCTTTGGTGAATGGAATATGAGCAAGTATAATCAATGGATAGCCAAGCATAAGCTTTAAATGCTTGCTCCAGCTGCCTGTCTTGTTCCTGCCCTTCATTATGCAAACATATCTGAGAAAGAGGATATTCCTTCAGGCCAAATCCCAGGAGAAATACATAGATTCAATTCCAGCCTAATACAGTCAAGCCCTGCTCAGGCCAGCCAAATTTGATCTAGCCAAGCAAGTTTTCTGGGTCCAGCACACACACAGCCAACACTGAATCCAAGTATAATGTGAGCAAGAAATAAATGTCTGTCCTATAAACCAGTGATATACTGCGGTTGCCTATTGTTTAAGGAAAGGTGCCTAGTGGCACAGTTGTTAAGTGTTGAGATGTGAACAAACTGGCTGGTTCAAATGCATAATTGTACCAGCCAATGTTTTAAAAATGTATTTTCTGAATCATAGAGTTCATATATGACAAAGTGTAACTGTTCCATAGGGTTTGTGATATTGTCAAATAGACAAAAGTTTATGTTTTCTGCTGTAGTTATCATAAATATGACAGTGTCACAAACCCTATGTGGTCGTTCTAAGTCTCATAAATTCTTTATGATTGAGAATACACTAGATAACACAAAACACCAGTTGCTCAGTTGCTTTATCAAGCTGAATTTAAAAATATATTGCTAGCCAGTGAGAAGAATTTTACTCATTCTTTTCTTTTTTCTTTTGTTTTTAAAATGATCAGTCCTTTCATTTTAATTTAGCTATAATATGTTTTTTGTTGTTTATTTATTTTTAAGTTTTAATTCTCTAGTTAGCTGAAGCATATTGAGAATTTCTGACAGTAACTCCTTGGGTTCTTGGAGTCCCTGATTTGAATAAATGGTAAGATGCTTGTCAGATGACTAACAGATTGGTGCTTTTTATCCATCCAGAAGTGTTTGGGAATCTCCTTTTGCTTTCTGTTTTGTTTGTTTGCTTGTTTTTGTTTTTGTTTGGGGGGCATCACTGCCCTCTGGTGGCAGTGGGAGCTACCCAGCCTTGCTTCCGGAGAGCTGTTGTTGGATCTGAACCACCAAGTGCGTGGGCTGCAGTCCCGCACTCAACCACTTTGCCACCTGGTCCAGTCCCGGGACTCCCCTTCTAAAAAGTTCTGAGTTGGAACCCAATGGAGTACAGTGATACTCTGAAGCAAAAGATTCCATGAGTTGAAGGGATTGATTTTAGTCTTCTTTTCATTACCACAGGTAACCTCAAGCTTTTAACACTAAGTGTGGTTATGAATTATTATTTGATCTTCTATGAAGATAAAATCCCATTGGAGATGTGGAAACTCTTTCATTAATATTCATGGCCAGAATTATAGAATATAGCCTCTGTTCAAGAATTTAGTATCTGTTCAAGAATATATTAAAGATATTAGATTAATCATTTCCTATTTTCTACATGCTTTAGCTCAGCTTCTATTTGTCTGGCTTCCTTCCCCAACATCCAACAATGCTGATTGCATCTGCTCAGACATGACTTCTGCAGTGGTGTGGTTTTGAGGGGGCAGGATTAGAGTGGAGAATCTGGGAAAACAGGACCATGATGATGTGACCACAGCATTATTTTCTTTTCCTTTAAGTTTCACTTTTATATTTCTGTGATCGATCAACCATTCTAATTTCTAAAGGTCTGCAGTAAAACTATATTCACTTTTCAATGATGGATCTACTGTGTAAAATAAATATAATTGATCATTCCTTTCATTGCACTAAATTTCCATTGCTGGCTCATAAATTTTAGTACCTTTCTCAGAAAAAAATATATGTGTGTACAGGAGGTTGGAAATCTTGGAGTACCCATTTTCCAAATACTACACCTTGATCCTAGGTGGAACCCACAAAGTGAAATAACCAGTATCAGCTTCTCCTGTGCATAAAGGCATCAGGCAGTCCATAAGATCTGTCTCTTTGGAACTGCAAAGCCTAAGAACCTTGACATGAATGAATCCTGACTCACTGAAGCCAATAAAGCGCAATCGAATGGAGATATCTCATGGCTGCCGACTCACTGTTGACTCGGAGCAAGTCCCTGTGGCTTCCCCGGACTGTGACTCTTTACTCAAATAGAAAGCCTCGTCTTTGTCCCAAGGAACTGCAGGCCATACAGTTCACAGCCCAACTTGTCACCACTACGTCATTGGAATCAGGACCAACTCAGTAACAGTAGGTTCACAGGCATATAGCTTACAACTGTGATTTTTATGGAAGTATCATTTAGTAGTTGACAGATTGAACCTCCAACCATTTGGTGAGCAGCTGAGCATTTAGCCACTGTATCCCAGGAATTCTGTGATTTTTGCCTCCACTTGGAGAAGTTGTTTTTTTCCCTGATTTTCTAAAGGTAGGATGAGCAGCAAAGCAAGACTTTGGAAAGTATATCAGACAGACTTGACTTTGGTTCCAGAATCAGGAATGTACAAACTAGTACTGGAAAATTCAGTTAGCTGACTCAGAATGGCTAATGCCTTACTTGTTCAGGAGGATACCCTGTCCAGTCATGTCTTATCCTCAAAATTGTTCATCAGGCTGTGCCCAATATTGCAGCACTTCATCAATCTATCTCCTCTGGGATTATCCTCATTTCCTCTAGTCTTCCTCCTTGGCATAAACAATCCACTTCTTTAGGGGCAAGTCACTCCTGGTACCATGTCCCACGCAGGAGAGGCAAAGATTCAGCATCCTCCCTTCCAAAGGGCCCTCCGAGTGAACATCTTCCAAAACAGAACTATTAATTCTTCTGAGAGCCCAGAGACTCTTCATGTCCCTGGTACTGCATGTATATAATGCAATCGAAGATACCACAACTTTTGCCAGGTCCTCAAAATGACATCTTTAGTCCTCAACTTTAGTCCTCAAAATGATATCTTGTTTCCATACTTAAAGAGGTATTTTGCAGAAAAATTCTCAACATAATATGTTGTGTGATTTCAGGACTATGGTTTCCATAAGCATAAAGTTTTACTCTATATGCTGTTGAAGCGAGCGTGAGAGTGCAGATTCAAATAAAATGAACTTGCTAGCATTTTCCATCTCTTCTCCTATCATGATGTCATCTATTGGTCTCAATATTGTTGTGTAATCGCATAGAATGTTGGAGCCTTTGAACTTCATCAGCAAGTGTGCCCTGTCTTCCTTGCTTTCAGCAAGCAAGTGTGTGTCATCTGCATATCACAGTTGTTAATAAGGACTTCCCACTGTCCCGATGCCATGTTCTTCTTGCTACAGTTCAGATTCTCAGATACATTTAGCACACAGATTAAATAAAGGATGTAACACTAGCAAATACCTCCCCAAATTTAAAACATGCAGTGTTCTCTTATTCTTTCTTATCAAAGAATTTCCTCTGGGTCTATGTGTAGGAGCTTCATGAACACAAATGTTCTTGAATTTCTATTCTTTACAATGTTATTCATAGTATTTTAATTGATTTTTTTTATTTGTCAAAATGTTAACACTGCAAAACTTTGCCTAACAATCTTCAAGGATAGTGCATAATTGCCCAACAGGATTTCTAGAGTGATAAATCTTGTAAAAACAGGCGACACAGATTTTGACTGGGTGAAAAGCAACATAATATTCAACCAAAAGAAGCTGGAAGGGGTGATGGAAACCTGGCAAGACATCGAGAATTTTTATAACTTGTTGAACATAAAATAGCGATCTGATCTAATTCACAATAAAAAGTTAAAAAAAAAACCTTTGGGGAAGCAGATGCGTTCATAGGTCTTCAAAAGAAACAGAAGGCAAGTTTGAACCCCTGACATGTCTGTGAACAACCTAATAATACTTAACTCACTGGGTAAAAAGGAAATAATTTGTACCTCTGGTAGGCTAGAACAGAAATTAAGTGCATAGAGTAAAATAAGAATTACATTTTGATTTTAAATACAAGTTGTTCATTAACTTTTCATTAAAAATAGTAGTTGAGTAATTATAGTAATATCATGTTTTCCTACATAAGACCAAGAGTGCTAAATTGCAGAAATGTAAAACACATTTGAAATTAATTTTGCTGGTGATGATAACTTTCTGTGAGCATATTTACTGCAACTGGACCTATGAGTTTGAACTTTTGACAATCTACCAAATAAGTGCAGGTTTATGACGTGACTCAGAAGGATCTTCAATTTCAACTTAAAACCAACAGCGCAGGGGAGTACACTAGATCTCATACCCACAATGGTTGTTTTATTTAAAGGTGGTTTTTTTTT
>PVJH01034392.1:0-20653 GCA_004026705.1 Nesogale talazaci | reverse complement strand
GGCTTTTTGTAGAATGCCATTTTCTCCCCTCAACGTCCATTTACTTTCACAAAAGTCTGTCACAAGACTTGTACAGATATCCGATGATGGCCTTGGTCTGCAAACCGGGATCGTGCAGAAGGCTGTGTATTCACCAGAGGTGGCTGTGGAGAAGGAAGGAAGAAGGACCGCCAGAACTCCTTGCAGAAGTTTACCAAGACGGAAAACCAGGCAACAGGAGAAGGAACAATTCCTTGCAAAGTCCATAATCTTGGCTCTCCACAAGCCTTGCCAAACCAGAACATTGTTTGCTTTTTAGAAATAAAGGATTGTTCTAAATCTTTTCTTCTTTCATCGTGAACTCAGTCCTCTTAATAAAGGGAATAGTCTCATCTGCCCCCACCCCCATCAAGGCGTACTCATCCTCCTGGTGTCATTCATCCACTCACTCATCAGGCAGCATCAATGTACTAGTGTTTATGCACCAGGCTGAAAACAGAGCAAGAGCAAGGCAGATTCTGTACCTGCTCTCATGGAGTGCACATCTGGGTAGGCCTGGCAGACAAATCAAATTACATGCTACCAAATCCATATACTTTCAGATAGTGAAGGTGAAGGGAAAGAAGAAAGAGGAGGAGGAGAGGGAAGACCTGCTACCAAAAAGAATGGCAGGGTCTGAGGTGAGAAAGAGAGCAAGCCAACAACATGCAGCACTGCTGCGCTCCAGCCCTTTAGAAAGTAGAAAGTGCGCTATCCTGCTGCCCAAATGCAGGAAGGACTTGGACTGCTTGGTCTGGATAAAACTGTACGAAGTGGGCAGATTTTCTGGAATCTGCTCGACAGTTATTTAACTGGAGCTGGAGGTGAATGTCTGAGCCGGAGGAAGCACTAAGAGTAATTAAAATATAAAACAAAACCCCCTGCCATCCAGTCAATTCCAAATCATGATGAGTCAGTCATTAGTGGTTATCATTTCTGTCAGTCTAAATTTCTTCTTTGCTTGACATGAATTGAGAAACTCTAGAGTTTCTATCGATAGTGGTGTGAGGGGAGGGTCAAACTTTGTTCAAACTGGATCAGGGAGGGGCTGCCTGGTTGGAACTAGCATACCTGGACACTGAGAAAGGAGTCATGTGGCTTTTGCTTCAAAAGCAAGCGAGATTCTTTGGTTTGGGTGCAGAAGGCCATGGGAAAGCTTAGGATTGCAGTGCTCCTCACAGCAGCTCCTTCTGTGTGTCGCCGGATGCAGAACAAAGAACCCTGGCCTTGATAGGAGGAAATACCTGTGTTCAAATCCTGACACTGCCACCCACTGTGGCCTTGGGGAAATCCTTAGTGCTTTGGGGTTTTCAGCCCTGATAGAGGAGCAGATTATGGGTGTTGGACTGTTAACGTCAAGGCCAGCAATTTGAGTTCATTCTGGGAGGAATAGGATGAGGCTTTCTGCTCCTATAAAGATTTAGAAACTCAAAAAGTCAAAGGGACCAGTCCGGCCCTGTCCTAGTTTGCTTTTTTTGAGTTTATCTATAAGATGATGGTGGTAGTTAGGATAAAAACAAAATAAAACAAAATGGAAGTGATTTGAAAACTATACACATCATCCTCTGCTCTTTATACACTGACACAATCATGACTATCAATAACATGCATGCAAACTATGGACAAGAATATAGCTATTGAAACATTGGGCACATCACTCGATCTCTCATCTCTCCATGTGGAAAATGAGCATAGTTAATAGCTGTTGTCTCCTAAGGTCATGGGATGAAGATGAGGCTGGCTACTCCCATAAAGATTTACAGCCTTGGGGGAGGTGGGCGGGGGGCGAAGAGCTGATACCAAGGGATCAAGTAAAAAGAAAGTGTTTTGAAAATGTTGATGGGAACATGTGTACAAGAGTGCTTAATACAATTGAACGATGGGTTTGTAAGACCCCCCCAATAAAATGATTTACTATGTATATTTGTAAGACCACCCCCAATAAAATGATTTACTATATATATTTGTAAGACCCCCCCCAAATAAAATGATTTACTATATATATGACTCCTTGAGCAATGGGCTTTGTAACTCCCACTGGGAGATGCTCGTGGCTCACCTAAGGAAGAACTGTATCCTGAGTTGCTTCTGAGGCTGAATTGTAACCTCCTACTTCTGGGATAAACCCCAAACTGTGAGATAAAAAAGATTTACAGCCTTGGGAACCCAAGTGAGAACTGAGTCGATGATAGTGGATTTAACTCACAGGATGGTTGTAAGAATTAAAAGAGGTGAGACATGAGTGCTTTCAGGACAATGCCTGGCATGGAGTCTGTTCTATGTAAATGTTGCTGGGCTAGTTACTCTTCTCTCACCATCTTGCTGGGCCCAGAGTCAAGCATTGCATTATCATACTGATGACTTGTTACTCTAGAAGTACCTAATGGGGAGTAGGACAATTAAGGCTCACATCACCCTCAATGCTATTTTCTAAGTGCCTTCTCGTGACCTCCTTATTCTTAAGCCTTCATATTCTTCATTCTAACATGGCGCCACTGATGCCCCTCCTTCCCAGAACTGTTTAGAAAACACAACATTGAATAGAAAGTGCCTGCATGATGCCCCCGGGCACCAAGAGATAGCAGTTATTGTGCGTTCAGTGTATCTACGCAGAGAACATCAAACATAACATCCAAACCACAAACCAGTAAGAGCCTGCGTTGCAGCTAACATCAGCAGAGAACTGACTTCCCATCTCCCTCTAAAAGCACCTGCATCCCTGCTCCCTCCCACACTCCTCTATGAAGACAGTGTCCTGCCTTGACAATGGCTTCCTTCTTAACTGGGAGCTCTTCCCTTTAATTTGAATTCAACTGACTTTCTTTGCAGACTACCTAGCAAATATCCAGACCTTGGGGAATCCCATACTATTTTCCAAATAAGCAGGAAGTTGTTTGCTGCCAGTGGAGTGAAAGAGCAGTTTGACCCTCTTCCTGGAGTTGCCACAGAGCATTTATTAATAGCTCTGTAAACATGCTGCCACATAGTATCAGCATGCTTCTCAAGATATTACAACAGTTTATGAGAAGTTGCTTAGGAAAAACAAGATAGAGTCCTCGGAAATCTGATACTGGTCAATAGTGCATTTATTCCAAGTCTCCATAAATCACAAACAAATGAAACTTCCATTGTGATCACTGTTCCACATCTAAAGCCCCCAGCCCCCATCCACTCCCCTTTGGTAAAATTTAATACCATTCAGAAAGCTGAAGTTTTTTTCTTTTTCTATCAATACAGAGGCTAATTACAAAATTTCCCAAGAGATAATAAATATTAAACCTTAATCAGCAGATGTGACACAAGATAAATAAGAAGCACATAACTTTGATTCTCTATTTAGGGCATATGTTTGTCTTTAATTATCCCCAACCTGGGAATGGAATAAATGTTGTTATCTGTTGTATTCATTATTTATTTCTAGAGTGACACCACATTTTAATTTTGTCCCAGCTTAATTATTAATAATACCTCCTCCACGCTCCCAAATGCCCTGGTTTAAGGGTTCCAGTTTACATTTTTATTTTATAATGGACATCTTTAGGAAAGCCATTAGAGCAAGGGTGAAAGTGGGGATAAGAGGAAGGAAAAAAGATTGGGTAAGTAGTAGAAGGCAAACGATGAGGATCGTTACTTTAATTGAGAACACACATTAGCTTTGAGCTTCCTAGTAGACAAATCAAATGGGAAACAGTTACAAATCCCTCATGGTGCAATAGAAAGAAGATACCCAGTGTTTTAGAAGCGTTTACTTTTCTATTTCCCCAAAGAGGAATTTCTCTCTAAAGAGACAATAGCTTCGTGACTTCAACAGTAATGTTCCAAAAGATTCAGAGGCGTTCTCTGACTGGTGGTTTTTCCTTTTAAGCCACAATAGGATCAAGAGCACGGTATTAAAACCATAGTTCAATAAAGCGCTTGATAAGAAAACAAAAAGCAATCATATAGCCTTGTTTTCTAGAATTCTGGGAATCTGACTCAGCACATTAGTCTGACATATTAATTTTCAGATACTTCCTACTGGCAGTTATTTTTAAATATATGTTATCATTGTTAAGGATTGGATTGTACCTCCCCAAAATATGTCAACTTTTGTAGTCCAAGGTTCTCGGTATTAGTAATTATTGTCCATTTTGTTATCTGATGTAATTATTCTACAGGTTGTAAAATCTAACTTCTATGATGTTAATGAGAGTAGAGTTGAGACAGTTATGCTGATGAAGGATATAATCTACAGGAGTAGGTTTTATTTTTGGTCAATTTATTTTGAAATATGAAATAGATTAGAGGGTTCTATTACTATTGAGAAAGAAGAGTCAGGAGGCAACTCACACTTACCCTGTGCTAAGACCCTCCTAACCTCAGGGAAGTTGATATTGAAACACATACAGAGCTCCCAGGAACACCAAGCCTACAGAGGTTGAAAGGAAACAAGCACCTTCCTCTAGACCCAACAGAGCAAGAGAATTAGGTCTAGCACTCTGAATCCAGACTTCTATCCTCCTTAATTGTGAGAATGAGTTTTGGTTTGTTAAAACCTTCTACTTGGAGTAGTTCTATTATAGAAGAACAAGGCAAAGAAGGACTTCATTAATAACTTTGAGTGCGAGCCCAGACTTTTGCTCTCCCAAACCCACAGATTTATTTTGGGGAGAGCCGACAGCATCGGTTTTCCACTGCAGTGATGCTCCCTGACAGGGGACAGACAGTGGTAATGTCGGGAAACATTGACTATCCTCAGAACTCAACCAGTGAGGGAAGAAGCTAATGACATTAGTATTGAGGCATTCTATTACACATACAGTAGCTTCAAACAATGACTCACCCAGACCAAGATTGAGTCAAATCTTCAATAGTGCCAAGGTTGAGATACCCTGCTCTAGAATAGTGACAAGAGGGGAAGGTTTGAGACATCTACATTTATTTCTAAGCAGGATAGGAAGCAAAGGCCTTATGGAGAAGGTATCAATAATTCTCGACTTTGAGCTTGACCTGTAGATTGCCACCCTTTGGAACTGGAGGATGTCTCTCCCTAGGCCCACAAAATGTCAGGGGCAGAAATACAGGATGAGAAGAGGAAGGCATGATGTGGCAGGTGTCACCCACAAAGCAAATCGTGGGTAGGTTGGTGGAGCCTGGCAAGGGGTGGGGGGAGAGATAAAGAAAACGTACATGGAACCATCAGAGAGAAGCCTAAGAGAACACGCAAGTTTAGTTAGGGTGAAGAGTTTCCGTTCTGACATCACGCTCTAAGATTCCTAAATGCTGCTAATTTTTTAATGACCCAAATGAAAGGCAGCATAAACTTTTATGTTCACAAAGACCATCTTTCAAACCCTGGCTCGGGGTCTATACATGGGTGTGTTCATAAGTTGCTTCCTTTCAAGTGACATCATATTTTATCATTTACGTAGTGTGGATTGGTTGGAACCCAGCCTTATATCACATTAAATTTTAAAAATGGGTACTTATTTAAAAATGCAGTCTACAAAGGCAAAGAGAATTCTGGACCGGGGCTGTCACTGTTGCAGCAGTGTAGCCATCTCAGTGAAGAAATATTATTCTGACCCAGCTCTCCGTGTCATGCTGCACATTGTCCTTTCCTGGGGTCATGGAACGCTGTGTGAGAAAGGGCTGCCATGCTGGTTCCCCCCACAGTCACCGTCCCGCCCTCACAGGGAAGCCAGGAGATGGGACAAAGCCTCCCGCATGAGGTCGCCCTGTTGACTTCTGGCGTAGGAAGAGAGTACTTTGGTCCAATTCGATTGTCCATTCCTTTGACTGGAGAGGGATATGTTACACTTTCCTTTTGTGATATACAAATGAAATTAGCACAGTCCACGGAGGGCCGCCAACACATAGGTGTTACTGCAGAAATCTGAGATGCTGAAGAAGAAAAAAAGAATCTAATTTATCGTCTCCCAATACTACTTTCTTAAGAACCAAATAAATACCACCAGCTAGTGTATGTCCCCTGACATATTTATTAGCCTATCCCCACTGAGCACTTCCTATGGTCATGCATTCTCACACATTGTTTTCACAAATCGCGCTTTTGAAAGAAGTCAAGAAAAATTCAGGCCAGAGAAACAAGATGTTATCTTTTGGAAAGGATGACCCCACACTAATGGAAGAGGATAATCCATTCAGAGGTTTGGAACGTCAATGTACTCCGGCGGGTGTGATAAATCCACAGAATCAGAATCCAGGATTTTGCACTGGGACCTTGAAGTCAGCACAAATGATCTAGTCGTGTTCCAAATAAACACAGAGTACTATTATTATTGGATAAGCACGGACATCTGCTAGGTCAATTTTGTGCTGTTCCCTGAACGGCAACTGGAGTCTCTGAACATCGTTCTACTGATGTTTGTCAGGAGTGGAGCCAGGAGGAGTGTTTGGTGCCAAAGCTGCCCCTGATCATCTCTCGAGTTTGAAGCCAGATTAAAAAAAAGCATAATAACAAACTGCTCTTCTTGGATGTATCACATGCAAGGAGAGCTCTCTTGGAGACGGCAGCTCCCTTCCGAATTCCATTTTCATCTTTTGAACCATTTTCAAAAGATGAGACCATTGAGACAGCTGGTTTTCTTCAGTTTTAAAGAATAGAGACCTGCTTTAAGGAAGTGTGTGAGGGAAAAAGAGCCTACACATTACTTATTAAGAAGTTCTCTCTCCTGCCCCCTTTTCCTAACTCAAGACATGTGCCTTTCTAGGTATCATGGAATTGTATGGGATAATTTTGTCTTCGGGTTGAACTGGCCGTTTGGAGCAGGTCAGAGGTGGAAGGGACTTTACATAGCATTTCCATATAAAACATTGATTTGCCCCCAGGACACATAGCTAGTTGGTGACAGAGCTGGGGTTAGCAGCCTGTCTCAAGGTTCTCAGTTCAGGCCTATGGGAGGCGAGAGTCCTCTTTCTGTAACAGCAGCCACTCATTCAAGCACCCGTTACATGACAGGTGAAGTATTAGAACAGATCTTGCTCTCAACTAGGCGAGGCTATAATCTTAATCATAATCAAGATCAAACTGCACCTCCCCCCCAACCCAATCCCCTGACGCCTGGGACTCATTGCCATAGAGTGAGTTGACGTCCACTCATAGTGCCCATATAAGACAGGAAAGAACTGCCCCAGTGAGTTTCCAAGACTGCAGCTCCTCACACACTTCCTGTCTTTCTCCTGCAGCGCCTGTGGTGGTTTCAAACTGCTGACCTTGAGGTTCGCAGCCAGACGCATAACCACTGTGCCACCAGGGCACCTTATAATCAAAGCAGGCTACAATAATTCTGCTGTAAGAAGTAACTGTTCTCATTTAGGCCACACTCACTGCCTACCAGTGGTCTCCCCCAGTGACAAGCCTACAGCACAGAGCCACTCTCAAAGGCCACAGCTGAGGAACGTCTGTTCTGCCAAGGGCCATGTGGCTATTGATGAAATCATCCATGGGTCATTCTGGTCACACATGGAACTAACTCGTCCGCAAATGGGATGGCTGGACCTGCTTCTCTCTGGTCAGGCTTGTGATGGTAGCTCATACTGACTTCACGGGCCTTGTACATAGTCTGGCGTGCGGATTGTTCCCCATCCCTGCCTTGGAGTTTCCGAGACTGTAATCTTAATGAGAATAGACTGAGAGAACGTTCTCCCATGGAGCAAGGTTCAAACCACTGGCCTTTTGGTTAGCCGCAGAGTCCTTTAACCATTGAGCCATCAGGGTTCCTGTTCATCCGTCCAGTAATTCTCTTCAAGTCTCCCCTATATTATTCAGGGAGACACGGGCCCCTTGATGACATTTTCAGAGGGAGCCTCTGGTGAGTCTGTAGGTAATTAGCTCGTCACATTAATGTTAAAATTAGGAAAGTCTCATGGTACCATGCAGAGGACCTAGCAAGCTATTAACCATCAAACACCTGGCTCACCTTGTGCTCGACTTGGCCTATGATGCCTCTTGGAGAAGAGCCCTGTGACTTGGCTCCCAACTGAAACACAACGCAGGCAGTACAGGAGAGGAGCTGCGGCCTTGGAAACTCTCCTGGGGCAGTTCTTCTCCATCCCACAGGGTCGCCAGGATCTGGATTCACCTCTCTACTGCCCATGGGCATTGGACTAGGGGAGTGCTAGCAACAAGGACCCCCCCCTCCCCCACCAAGGGTGAACGCTTCCCCTTTGGAATTGGCTGGAAGGGGCAGTGGGGCAAACCAAAATGCCCCAGCTTGTTGGAGTGGGCTTTAGTGGCATCATCAAAGAAAACAGCCAGGGAGCCATCCAGCCTCTCACCCTGCGCTTTGTTGCCTGTCTGATGCTGATGAAGTCCTGGCCTCATCTCGTCCTGGTGGTGGTGGTGTGGTGCAGAGGGGTAGGGAGCACAAGTGTGACACAGTGTGCAAGCATACACAGATTTAAGAAAGTCCAACTTCTAAGGGTCTGTCTTTTCTAAAGCAGAATGAAGCTTTTCTTCCAATTTGACTCACAAAGGTCCTGGAAAAACATTTCAAATGCAATCCGTAGGGCATTAAAAAGAATTCTCCTTGTGAGGAATCCCTCCCTTCGTGGCTTTAATGTATTTTTTGTCTCCAAACAAGGACCATCCTCTGAAGCACTGCCTTGGCTGGCTTTGAAAGGTCTCAGGAACAAACACACTTCGGGTGACCCCCGAGTCACTGGGCAGCAGTTACCAAGGATGTGGATGAGGCTGGGAAAGATAAAAACAGATGATGCACTTTTTGATGTCAAACCTGAAATATTGTATCATTAAAGTAGAATAAAATGCTAAAGCTTAGAAACAAAGAAATAAGCTCATCACAAAAATTAGCAAACTCATTTAGGAGAACGTTAAGATTTTTTAAAGCTTACTATAAAAATCATTCTTATGCTCCCCAGATGGCTCTGGTGGGGGGGGGGGTTACTTCTTTCTGTAATTAGGATTGGCTTTGACTCCTCCTTCCACCCATCTCTTCTCCCTTCTTCTCATCCTGTACTTCTTTTCACAATAAAAGCTATTATTAGCCACTGCTTATTGAGTGGCAAGCCTAAATCCACTCTCAGCCACTAACAACAACTGGAACTCACCTATATTCTCTGTTTCTCAGGACAGTCATATTTTGCTGGCTATCAACCATGTCTTGGAAGGAGCCCTGGCGGCACAGTGGTGACATTCACAGCGGCAAATGGAAAGCCCAGTTGGATGTCACCAGCTGCTTCCCAGGGAGAAAGGTGTGCCAGTCAGTCTGCCCCCACAAAGATTAAAGCCTTTTAAAAGAGGGGGAAAGTTCAATGGAAAGAAAGCAGGGGGAAAAAGTTAAGACCAGAATAAATTAAAAGATGATCAAAAGGGGAGATTTAATGATGAGGTTTTACATTCCAGTCTAGCTACAACTGCTAAAATCCACTTTGCATTGCTCTCTGTCTGATACTAAGGCCATTCACATCCCTAGGCTAAGGTCAGTTGGGGATTCACCAGAGACTCAATGCAAGTAGGGACCCTGCCAATGGATTGGGGGTTTCCTCATAGCATTCTGAAAGCTGAGTGTTTAGAATTTACACTCTGGTACTGTTCCCTCCTCCAGGTTTGGATTTTATCATTTACAATCTTTGGATCACACGGGCTAGTGGATGTCTTCTGTGTGGGATTAGCAACTCCTCACTTAGATGGCTGCTTGTTTTGAGATAAGCCAGTAAGACCTCAGATGCTATTTTTTTTCCTAATACCTGGGCGCCATCTGACTTGTTCACCACACTTTTCTATATCAACCATGTCTCCAGTGATCCCAAGTACAGAAAGCAAGGACTGAGCAGGACCAAGACACAAAAATGAATTGTTCTTTTATTGTGTTAATCAAGGGTGAGCTCAAAATTCATTCATTTATCTTTGGTTCATATATGCCCCTGGTTCACTTTGGTGACATCAT
Organism: Nesogale talazaci; assembly: GCA_004026705.1. Taxonomy (NCBI): domain Eukaryota; kingdom Metazoa; phylum Chordata; class Mammalia; order Afrosoricida; family Tenrecidae; genus Nesogale; species Nesogale talazaci. Next base: position 10,724 of record PVJH01034392.1, on the reverse strand, counting down.
TGTCATTTTATTGGAGTGTATCATAAACCATCTCCTTAGGGCATTCTGTTGACAGTATCATCATTTTAGTCAATGGCATATGGTATCATGTTAGTCAATGGTATAGAATTTAAAACCCTGTTGAGAAAAGGAATTTATATGGGAAGCTCATAGGGGCTGTTTTATCTATGAGTACACAATTGACTTGATGACCATGAGTTTGTTGGTTTTGTTTGAGAACACTTTTTTGGACCACATGAATTGCTTATGTGTATAGCTTTGTTTTGTATATTTCTCTCTATAGAGAAGTCAGGATGGGTGGGTCTATGAAGGCAGCAACAGAAACAACAATTACCTGGGGGCATGTGTGGGGAGGTGTGTTCTGGAGGGACTGGGGAGTCACCAGCAAGGGTACAAGGGGTGTTCCAAAGTGAATTGTGATGATGAATGCACAGCCCTTTTGAAATAACGATTGGATGATGGAATTGTATATGTTGCTTATATTCAACAAAACTATTTAGAAAAAAAAAGACCACAGCCTTGGAAACCCTTTGGGGTCGTTCTGGTCTGTCCTATGGGAACACTATGAGTTGGAATGGACTCAAGCGTTGGGGCTTTTATCACCTTTCTTAGAGGGAAATAGGTGCTCAGAGGTTGGGGCTATCCAAGCTGGCCATCTGGAATAGAGTGCAAACAGAGCATCAGCCAAAGTTGCGTGGCGTAACATCAGAATTCTGGAAGGAAGTAGCGTGGAGATAGCGAAGTGGTAGGGATCCACTTTGGCGCCAGCCTTTGGCACAGCTTATCCTCAGAGTCACATCCAACTGTCAGGGGCCACTCAGTGCCAAAATCTGAATGCCAAAATAATATCCAATCACTTGACCACAGAGTCTGTTTCCGACCTATGGTGACAATTAAAATACTGACCTACTTCCATCCTCTCTATTAAATCCTGGTACACTCTATACAATTAGTGTATTCCTGGGAATTTTTTTTCTAAAGACAGTGAATTATACTGCCAATGCCTTGTGGGAGTGTTGCAAGAATTTGCTAACTCAAGGAATCCTAGGGTGATTTTTCTTTCCTGAAAGAATAACATTCTTGTGCTCTCGCTCTTCACACTTGAATTTGGGGAATGGATCAGCCTAATACTGTACTTGAATAAAGCACGGGGCTTTTCTACTGAAGGGGCCACTTGGCTTCAAAACAAGTGGCTCTTGGAAGATATCCAAGCCTGACCCTTCCTTATCCTCACAGGAAGCAGAAAATGTGCCTTTATCAATACAGCGACTCATCTATATGCACAAATACTTACACCCGCACACCCACGCATACATGTACACTCATATTACCAAACTACAGGAATCAGCTAAGGAGGTATGCACTTTCCATCTCTTCCTGCTCAGACCCTCGTCAGTCACCAGAATCTGCTTTCTGGAGTTGCTGAATTGGACCTGCTCGTTTCTGCTGCTCTCTGAAAGAGCACGTGCGGTTCCTAATCACACTGCCCCTTCTGTTCTTCATCCTGCAATCTGAACGCCTGGGCTTCCAGGAAAGAGGAAGATGACACCAGGGGAAGCAAATTGGCACCTTCGACATCAAAGATGGAGCACCCCGGGGTTGGCTCTCGGGACTTTCTCCCCTAGAGGCTTCGTGGCTGCAGCTCTGTGCAGTGAGTGCCTGAGCAAGACATTTGTCCTCCTAGCTTCTCTTGAAAAATGCTTCTGGGTCGTCTTGGTTCCTGGCTCATCCGAAGCTGCCCTTCCTCCACAACAGGATGACCCTCCCAACACTGCTGGCAACAACTGCTTTTTACCCAGTGCGTGTTACATGACTGACATGGTGAAACTTGTGAGGTTATTGAATTAAATCATCACAATTACCTGGGAGAAAAGTCCGTTAGCGTCATATAATCATTCCTGTTTTAGGCGTAAGTCGGTCATGTGCCCACAGTCCCGCAGCTATAAAATGGCAGAACTGCCCTGGCCGACTCGGATTGCTGTGATTCCAAAGTCATGTAGAAGTGAGTGAAATCATCGACTGGTTTTTCAAGCATCTCCATTTGAGAGCTGGCTGCAGAAAATGACGTTGCTCTTAGTGGGATAATTGAGGAATGCTTAAGGAGGGGCTATTTAAAAAGATGTGGGCAAGTGAAGGGAAAGTAATGTGAGGTGGTAATGTATCCTATATGTAGCCTGGAAGGCGAAGGAGGCCATCTGGACCTGAGGGATTAGGTGAAAGAAGAAAGAGGATCCCAGAGCCCAGAGAGAGGATCCGTAGCTGAAGGAGAACTAGAAAGGGGAACACTTCACAGGAACAATGATACTTTGAAGGGAATACAGTCAACTAGAACTGACATGGCAAGGAAGTAAACTTGAATCGAGTACGCAGGCACTCTGTCTCTTTTTAATCCAATGTTCCCCATTGTCCAAACCCTATTCCAAGTGGTAGACAAGGAAATTCATCTATCGGTTCAGCCTCCTAGGGCTCCTAGTGGGGTCGTAAATTATGGAGATGGTCTTGAAAGGGGCCTTGTATGTTGGAAAACAACTTTATCCTAGCCATCTCTTAACAAATATTTTCTTGGTTATAATGTCATTACAGGTTGGAAATAGGAAATCCTTTTCCCTCATAACTTTGATGACCTTGTTCTTTGCCCTTTGGTTTCTAGAGTCACTTCTTAGACAGTCAGAGCCCTTCTGAGTCCAGAGTCGATAGATGAACCTAGCACTTTCTACCTAGAAACTGATAGAATCTTGTCTCTTAGAGTTCCTCAAATTTCCACTCGTTATAAAGAATTTATCTATTGAATAAAGTGATCCTAAGAAATATCTTAGACTGTTAATTTTCTGGGGCAGAAAAAGAAGTATATACTTAATACAATCTTGAGAAATAACTTTCCTCCAAGCAGTGTTCAGAACACACATCCTAACATAGCATCTTAAATTCTGCTTTAAAATGCCTTTTTTGAGTAAGTAAGCACTAGCAATAAAGAGAAAACAATTCATGATGGTAGGGGCATCCAAAATTATAACATTTTGACTACATATTTAAAAGGATCTCTTCTGCTTGTAAATCTTAGTCAGGCTACTTTGGCATGAGAATGGTTGTTGAAGTCCCAGAGCATGTCAGCAGGCCTCAGTTATAACTGAGTGTCCTCTCCTTGAATCCTAGCTCCAACTTAGGAACAGTCAGTTCTTACATCATTGCCCTGCTTGATACTCCCCTTCATGAAATGAAGTATTCTCATGACACTTCACTGAAGATAAGGGTGCTACAGCAAAGTGGTGGAGCGTAGATGGTGCCTGGCTTTCGATCGGAATAGTGTCTGGTGTCTTAAAGGTTGTGTTCAAACAAGCAGTCAACGAAGCAGGAGTCAACTAAGCCCACACAGAGGAAGCACACCAGCCTGTGTGATCCAAAGACGCCAAGAACACAACTTAAATATGGTGAAGAGGAAAGTAGCAGAGCTAAAGTTATGAACACCATATTTATAGAAGGCTATGAAGAACAGTGGGAGCCCAACACCCAGCTGTAGAGTATCTTCTCAGACAGGGTGGCTGGCAGATCCGCTCTAGCCAAAGACAAAAGTCCCAAACAGCCTTACTATGAGGTAGAGACCGTGGCAATCTTGATAGTGCTGGTTTGACCTTGATACTTGACCAGTTGAACTCCCATAGATACGACCTGGATTTGCACTGAGTGCAAGTATCTCTTAGTTGTCCCATGCCAGGAACTGCTTCCCTGGCTTTTTGAATATCCATGGGGATCATCTTCTTACACATTATTTGTACTTTTGTCTTGATACTAACGTGATCTTATCTTTACACTCTTAGTGTGATTCGCTTTTTATTGTTTTCTGTTGGGTGTCCCGGATATGAAGCACTGGAGGGGCTGTAGAGGGCGGGAGGACAGAGCACAGGGAGGGGAGGGGATCTGGGGAGCCCACAGTGAAGTCAGAGCAGGGAGGGAAGGAGCACGAGAACTGAGCATGATTGCACAGCTCATGTGAAAGGCAATTTAAATGGGGGCATGGGTGGGGCTGTCTGTGATTGATATGGTGATGATTGTACAATTACCCTTATTATGATCGAACAATTGAACTCTCCAATGGTATGAGAAGTAAATTATGTGCCAATAAAATTGTTGGGGGGGGGTGGATGGGGAGTAGAAAACTCATTTTAGGGTCATTTTAAACATGGGGGTATTAGGTAGTGAGAAGCAAGGATGTCTAAGAGGCGTGCGCCAATTCAAGCCCAAGCCAGGTGGGCAGTACACTTGGGTGGTCCAAAATAGGCCAGGTGGGCTTAATTCAGCCAATGAGGTCAAGCAATACCTTCGACCACACTTCCCAGCCTAAGACCCCCCAAATACTGGGACCTCCATATCATCCGGCCCTTCCCCCTTCGGCTGCTTTTCCACCTTCTGCTCAGCGGTGGTCTCTCTCTGGCCCCAGGCCCCAGCACGTGTGCATGCGCTGTCCTGTGAGTGGGCCGTGTTCAGTGACTGTACAACCTAGAACTTCTTCCCTCCTTTACAAACCAGACTTCGGGGTGAATTCTTCTCCTGCGAAGCCAAGAACTGAGGTCTTTCTTACCCGAGCAACCTCACAGTGGCAGGTGTTCTAAAATTGACGTGGTGATTATTGTACACTTCTCCTTGATAGGACCGAACAACTCATCGGTTGAATTGCGCATGTACATTACCATGCCAATAAAGCCGTCAAAATAAATAACGGAGCCTCCCGCTCTCCCTGCCATCCAGCTGATGCCGACTCAGACGAAGTCTCCAGGTCAGGGCAGAATCGCCCCTGTGAGTTTCTGAGATCATAACTCAGTACAGAAGTAGAAAGCCCCACTCCCCACCCCACCGCCACCCCATCTTTCTCTCACAGAGGGATGGGTAGGTTTGAACTGCCACCTTTTGCAGATGGAAGCCCAACACATCTGTGCCACCTGTGCTTCTAACACCGAACAGTGTGGGTTTTGTCAGCTAACCACGTCACCAAGTAGACCAACTAGTCATCTGTTTTGTTTGTTTGTTTGCTTTTGTCTTGGAGCATCCCTGCCTCTGGTGGTCATGGGCACTACCCAGTGCTGCTCCTGAGAGCCGCTGCTGGATTTGAAGCGCCAAGCCCGCAGGCCGCAGTCCCGCACTCAGCCACTTACGCCACCGGGGCTCAGCCCTAGCCATCTGTTTAAGAAAAACGGTGTTTTACTTTTAGTGAGTTACTATTTTACACAAAGATTTTATAGCACCAAAGGTTCAAGTAGAAAAGGTTTTGAGAATGATGGCGGTAACGAGTGTACAAATGTGCTTGACACAATGGATGGATGGATTGTGATAAGAGTTGAACGAGCCCCCGATAAAATAATTTTTTAAAAAATGATATTATAGCTGGGACAAGAGATTGCCCTTGGCACGGGAACCCATCATCCAAGATGCGGCTGCCCCCTTGCACAGAACAATCCTTGGTGAGTTGTAGGCTCTTGACGGAGCCAAAGTTGGTGAGCCAGAGATGATCCCCCTGGTCTGTTTAAAGTCAAGAAGAAACTGGCTCTTGGCCACAAAACTACACTGCGGAGTCCGCGAGACCTGCTTCCACCAGCTCAAGGCTGCTTTCTGCCTTTTGAATCATTTTCACAATAGAAATGAAACTGCCCCAAGAGGAGAGGGGACAATGGTGTTTTGACAAAGGGAACAAAGATAGCGTTTGAGGGACCATCCAGGTCAGAATGAAAATTAAGGCACAGGAAGACTGATGTTGGCCTCCCCACCAGCCAAGGAACAAGCATCCGTGGGAGGTTTCCACCGACACGAGGAACTGGCTCCGCGGTAGCTGTTTGGATTCAACGACTAAGAAAAAAAGTGTTTTTAAGTTGTTTTTTTCCCCTGCTTGACAAAAGAACACTATTTTTTCCTATAACCTTAAACATAATAAGAGTAAAAATATCCAGGATTGACGGACACCGCCATGGTCTCCTTGAGACCTAACGAAGGAAGGACTGGAGAGAGTTGGTGACATTCCACTCACTCCTTGGAAACCTGCTCGAATGGTTCAGATCGAGAGTTCTGGCCTGCAGCCGGGGCTAGGCTAAAAAACCTCGAGTTGCCCTTTCTAGACATATACTCCTCTAAAAATGGAAATTAGGAAGCATTCATTCATGACCTTGAAAAATCACTTACAGCAGTAAGTATTGTAGCATTCTGGGTAAAATGAGCTGGGAAGGTTGATGTGAAAGTTCTTATGAGGGATGCAGCTATGAGCGCACATGCCAGGCCCCACCTTGACCCTAGGAGGAATGTGTAAATTGTAACATATGGTATGTAAGCGTCTGCTGAGATGTTTCATAAGTCTGTTTAGCAATGAGCATCACGAGGGCCCCAGAAAGGGAGAGACAGTGAAGGACCTGCCAGTGTCGCTGCCTCTGACTGGAGGTCTGAGCCAGCTCAGAATCTGATCCCCAGGAATGAATTTCCTTAGTACTATTATTTCTGGACAGGTGGCATTTAGCAGGAGAGGGAGCCCAAGAATAGGGACTGTGTGTCTCCATCCAGTCAGGCATTTAACAGCGATCTATTGAAGCGGGTTGTGTGTTAGGTCCCGCAGGGTTCATGGAGAACAAGAGAGACTATTTGCCTCTGTGGAACATCTGTGCATAAGAAAACATTATACAAGCAACCAACAGTAAAATAATGACAGAAAATACTAGTAGTATGGGTACTCAAACATTCTACATGGCTTAGCCCATGTCATTTTCCTGATAATTCTCTGAAGTAGATTCTATAATTAGTCCCATTTTAGAGATGGGAAATAGAGGCATGGAGGCCTATAGGACTTGAGTAAGATCATGTAGCTAATAAATGGTGAAGTTAGAATGAAAAACCAAGGACTTTGAGTCCAGGCCTCAAGCTCTTGATACCATGCTGTTCTGTCCCCTAACTAAACAAGGTGACCCTTCGAAGACAACTCAGATTTTTAAAAAGTAAATATGATAATGTATCCTAAGCAAATGGAATTTCGCTTTAATACCTCCCGTGAGGTTGACATTGGAGGTGGGAGTTGAAGAAGCAGGCAGATTGTTGGTACAGAGGGTGAGGATTTGCGATGGACTCAGGCTGATGAACAATGTCCAGGAGGTAGTGACACCCGAGAAGATTTCTAGCCTGACTTTGCCACCAATGAAGGTGCTAGGTGTGCAGGGCGAGCACATCCCCTCACTCTTTTCCACCCACAGGTATTGAGGTCTGCTGCCAAGTCTCTACCAGCTCACTGAAACACCAAACCAAACCCAAACCACTGCATTGAGTTGATTTCCAACCTGTGGTGACCCTATGTAGGCTTTCTGCATCTCTAAATCTTTCTGGGAATAGACAGTCTTCTCTGTCTCCCACAGAGTGGCGGGTGAGTCTGAACCTCCAACCTTGCAAGAAGCAGCAGTCCAACGCTTGCCCCACAAGCTCTGCGAGGTCCTGGGGAACTGCAAGGAAAGAGAGCGAAGAAAGAGAGCGATGCTTCAGCGTTGTGGCGCAAGGATGCTATCTTATTGGCCCCACAAGCTTGAGTGCCAGGAAAGGGAGTCTCCAGTCCACGCTCTCTGCCTCCGACCTCATAAAGTGACTCCTGTTACAGGAAAGTGTTTCCAAGCTGAACAGTTTCTGTGTGCGACAAAATCTTCCCCCTCTCCCACCCTCGGCCAGGGTCGAAGGCTGGCTGCGCTCGGCAGAGAGGAGGTGGGACAGGCACATTTTGAAACTGTAGTGAGCATTTGAGTGGATTGAGTTAAATTTTGGATACAAATGTCAAGGGAAAGCTCGCTTGGCGCTGTGCTCCCTGCTTACTGAGGGGCAGGGTGAAGGTCCATTGAGAGACCTGTGGATTCAGCCAGCTCTGACCGATGGGGAGTAAGAGACCTCCTCTCGGCAGGGTGGGGGACCACAGGCTGAGCTGGAATGATCTTTCCCTGAATGCCTGGGCAGCAGGACTGCCTGCTGTCCCGCTCACCGGGGAGGGCATGGCAGGAAGAACTGGAGAGCTGCTGGTCCCCCGCAGTGTGCCACAAACAGTGTGCTATATCGGCTTCTCCCTCAGCTTAGCCTTGGCGTCTGTGGTCCATCAAACAACACCTGCCCGATCTCCTAAGAGATCTTGTCCCTTTCTGATGTTTTATGATCCTGGCATTTGGGCATCTTCAGATGCTTGGGAAGAATGCCAGCAAGGAGGATACAACAGAAATCGGCACAGCCATTTTGGAGAGTAACTTGGCAGTAGCTCTGAAGATCCCCCCTGTCTAACGGCCCCCCCCCCAAAAAAATCACTTTATTAGGACATAATCCAGACATCATACCATTCAATAGTTCAGTCTGAAGATCTCTAAGTGGGCATTCCATACCCTTTGGTCTGAACGGAGAAGAACTAATGCATTTGAATTACGGTGTTGACAAAGAATATTAAAAGTACTATGGATTTCCAGAAGAACAAGCAAATATGCCTTGCAGGGAGTTCAGACAGAAAGCTCTTAAGAAGAGTGCATGGCCAGACTTGTCTCACATAGTTTGGACATGTTATCGGGATAGCCTAATGCCGATTAAGGACAGTGATGTGGAACATCGGCAAAGAGGAGGACCCCCAGTGAAATGAGCTGGATTGACATGGTTGCTGTGATCAGATGGCACAGGGCAAGGCAGTGTTTTGCTCTGTTGTTCAGAGGGCTCTAGGAGTCCGGCAGGGTCAGCAGCACCTAACAATAACAAACCACTTTGGGCCGATGGGTGTCAGCTCCAGGGGGAAAATCAAGGGAATCATGGCACAAGTATGCAGAATTGGAGGTACTGTGGTGTTGATTTATAGCAGTCATGACTGCACGGCACCCAGGGCAGCTTGTGTCCATTGATGGGGAGCTAGCTAAATCACTGCATTAGAGAGTCATTACAGCGTTCACGTCCGTGACAGTCACCTAATCTGGTGTCAGTTTGAGGATTAAGAGTGTAAGGTTGGAGTCTAGCCTGTCAATCTGGAGATAGCCAATGAGACCTCTGTGGGCATGGCCTTCTCCCCTGAGAATTCTGGGAAATGTGGTAATTCCTTCTTGGAGACGGGAGACATCATCTCATTCACTCGTTGGAGACTTTTTACTGACAACGCTCCGTGGCAGACATTGCAGCTGACAAGACACATGGCAGCATGCTGATAGACCCTGAGCCCTGGAAGCAGGAGGAGCCATGGGGAGACCTGTGCCAGCGCTGAGATGCTTCTACCACCACTGGATACACAAAATTCTGCACCCACTGGTGTCACTGCATGTGCTTCGTGAGTCTGAAGAGGACTTATGGATTTGTATCGGACATAGGGGCTAATATCGGACTTAGGACCTTGGACTGGGCTGGTATGTTTTCTTAATGTACAGTTGCTCTAAAATGCTTTCTTGTATACATATGAGTGTTTGTGAATATGTTTCTCTAGTCTACCCAGACTAACAAAAGATTCATATTACCTAACAGGGAAAATTTCCCAAATATCACTTTACGAGAAAAAAAGTAGATGGCTGAGTACTAACTTAATGTATGCTTACTTACATGTGTATATGTAGAGAAAAGATCTGAAAGGACCCAAGCAAATTTGTTGTAGTGGTCACTGCTAGGGCTGGCCTGTCCAACATGGTAACCACTAGTCACCTGTGACTGCCAAGTACTTGAAATGTGGCTGATCTTAAAAGATGGTATTCCTTGTTAAAATTTACTTCATTCGGGCTGAGCCCCGGTGGTGTAGTGGCTGTGCGTGGGACTGCGGCCCACTGGGACGGAGGTTCAATTCCAGCAGTGAGGCTGGGCCTCCTATTCCCATCACCGGAGAGCAGTGATGCCCACAAAAAAAATTACTTCATTCACTTTTTAATGTGACTACTAAAACAACTACAATTATATATGCGTCTCCCCTTGTACGGGATGGTGTTGCCTGGGGAAGTCAGAAGGGGAGGAGACTTCACTTTAACTTACATTACTTTCTACATATTTGGATCGCCTGATTGTGTGAGAATAAGCAAGGGATACGTTCATAATTTACAAGGAACCATAAAGCATTTCAAATGGCTAACATGAAAAATTCATATGATATATTTTCATGTTTAAAGAAAATAATTGAGAGGATGCTCCTTCTAATGTGTCACACTTGTCATAGTGTTTCAGAGTCTGAAATAAATGGTTTGCCATCAGGTTTTTATAAAATGAGCTCTCACTGTGGTGTCTCTGTGATTTACCTGCACCTTCTGATTGTCTGACCCTGTTCAACATTCCTACTATCTTCAACAAGGATGCTTCTGCCTGACAACCCTTCCAGCTGTGCTGGCAAAGGACTGTTCTCAGAAAGTAGGAGTAAAGCCCATGAGAGTTAGGAGGGAAAGAGAGAAAGTCAGAAATAACCTTGACAAAAACGTCCCTCCTCTCTTCAACTCCCTCTTCCCCTCATATCAAGATTCCCCAATGCTTTGGGGATCTCTAGTTCTAGGTTGAACTTCCTACCTTACTAAATGACAAGGCCAGAATGTTAATGTTCTCCACACAGACACGTCTGCATTACACATAAATATGTCTGTGTTACACATAAACACGTTATGGCTGTAACAATATCACTTTCAAAGAAGCACTAATCCACTGACGTCATTGAGTTAGAAAACATTTGCTTCTCCATGTCTTGTGTCTGAGCTTGGGTATGAGAGAGACAGAGAGGAGGCAGGGAGGAAAAAGAG
>PVJH01034391.1:0-20346 GCA_004026705.1 Nesogale talazaci | reverse complement strand
CCTTCTCCCGAGGGAGGAACTGGCGTCTGGGCCAGGCCCAGGGACAGGGAAGGGGCCAGGGCCATGGCCTGACCAGAGGCATTGCTGCCCTGCCCCTCACCCCCACAGATATCCGTGGGGAGTGGACTCCGGGCAGGAGGCCCTGGCGCAGCCGGGCTGCTTGGGCGGTTCTGCTCTTCTGCCATGGGGACTGGAGGGCCAACTGGGGAGTGTGCTCACCACGAGACCCCATGGGACCCACGGAGGCTCTTGGAACGATGAGCCAAGTCATGTAGAATAATGAAGCATTTCAGATTTTCCATGATCAAGTCTCACTCAAGGGTGCCCCCAATAGTCAGGTTATGGAAGTCAAGTCCCTGCAAGGATCCCTTGGTGAGGTTTGGGGCGAGGGGGTGTCAGGGGAGCGAAGGTGGTAGGAAAAAGGGAGGAAGCCAACAAAATACCCATAGGGTTCAGTCAACTGCAATGTTGCCGAGAGGAAGTAGGGAGAGCCGAATGACGGTCCAACATGATAGTGGGCCAGGAGGAAAGTAAAAGGAAACAGGAAAGAACTCGGAGGCGAAAGACATTTATAAAGGTAGACACATAGGCATATACGTATGTAAAATATCAATATATAATGATAGGGATACCGGTTTATTTGCATATATTTATATGTTAAGTATTAAAGTAGCAGACGGACATTGGGCTTCTGCTCAAATCCTCCCTCAATGCAAGAACACTTTGTCCTAATCACCCGTCATTCTGTGATGCTCACCGATTGCTGAAGTAAAAATGTGTGCATAAGCTAATGTGATGAAGAAAGTGGATGGTGTCCAGCTATTAAAAGATATAGCATTTGGGGTCTTAAAGACTTGAGTTAGAAAAGTGACCATCTAGCGGGGAAGCAACAAAGCCCAGATGGAAGAAGCACATCAACCTGTGTGATCACGAGGTGTCAAGGGGATCAGCTATCAGGCACCAGTAGACCCCAAACAAATAACCATTTTGATGCGAACAAGTGGGGTGGGAGTGGAGAACCAAAGCCCATTTGTAGACGATTGCACATCCCCTCACAGAAGGGTCACAAAGAAGGGACGAGTCAGCCAGGGTGCAATATAGTACTGACGAAACATACAGCATTCCTCTAGAGTCTAGACCTTTAATGTGTCCTCCCTGCCACTATCATGACCCCAATTCTACTTTACAAATCTGGCTAGACCACAGCATGCACATTGGTATAGATAGAGCTCTGGACACACAGAATCCAGAGCAGTTAAACCTCTCAGAACCAATAATGAAAGTAGCAATACTATGAAGGTAGGGGAAGGTGTGGGGAGAAGGTGGGGAAAAGGGGAACCAATCGCAATGAACAATATACAATCCCCCCCACATCCAGGGCAGAACCACAGATACAGAGACAGCAGACAGTGTAAGATATGAAAATAATAATTTATAATTTATCAAGGGGTCATGAGGGTGGAGGTGGGAATAAAAGGAGCTGATAGGGCTGAGCCCCGGTGGTGTAGTGGTTGTGCGCGGGACTCCGGCCCACTGGGACGGAGGTTCAATTCCAGCAGTGGGGCTGGGCCTCCTACTCCCACCGCCGGAGAGCAGTGATGCCCCCCCCCCCATAAAAAGGAGCTGATATTAAGGGCTCAAATTTAAGTAAATGTCTAGCAAATAGTAATGGCACTATGTGGGCAAATGTGCTTGATACAATTGGATTGTTAGAAGAGCCCCCCAATAAAATGATTTATTAAAAAAAAGAATGCCTTTGGCACTTGAGGACAAGGTAGAGCCAGGAGGGTTCTGGAGACCAGCTTCAATGCAGGGAGCCAGTTCCAGAATCCTCAGCTCCACCCTAGGACGGCAGCCCCAGGCCTGACTCCTGGTAGGTCTTCAGAGCAGGACTGTCCAAGGGACTGGTGAAGCCTCCTGTCCTGTCTGCCAGGGGGAGACCTGGCCAGGGCCTGGTCTGAACCTACACGGGGGGTCTGGTTAGTGACCTGGGGTCTGGAGCAGCTGACTTGGCTATCATGCCCGGGAGTGTCCAGGGTTCCTGGGGCCTGCTTCCACCTGGGAGCATACCCCGACAGTGGTCCTGTTGGCCTCTCATGGACTTGTCCCTCTGCTAAGGGGCGTCAAACCCTACAAGCTCCCACTGCCCCCTCCTTCACACAGGAGGACAGAGTTCCAACAGGATCCTGGACTGAGGACCCGTGCCAGGTGGCTGCGGGGCATACAGACACCCAGAAGACACTGTTGCTACAGGACCAGCAGCCTTCGTTCAGAGAAGTGCCCAGCTCTGGCTCTGCAGTGAGATTCTGCCGAGCAGTCCCTGCCTTCCCAGCCCTTGGAGACCATTTCTGGTACTTCTGGGGAAGAAGGGATGGTGGCCACAGGCCTCGTGCCAGGATGAAGTTATCAAGTCCAACCAGAGCTCAGACGTCAACCAGTCCACCCAGGTCTTTGTGGGGCACCAGGAAGGCAGAGCCCTTTCTCCCTGCACCCTATCCTTGACTTGGTGGGATGCTCATCCCTTCCTAGATCTGAAGCCTGTAATCTCTGGCACCACGGCCTAATGCCACGTTTGTGCCAGCCTCGCTAGCTGTTTGACCTTGGGCAAGGTACACAACCTCTCTGGGCTCATTAGAAAATGCAAATAAAAACAGTTCTCCTTGGGGGGAGGGAGGGGAGCACTGAGGAGCTGATACCAAGGGAGGGCTCACGGAGAAAGACAATGTTTTGAGAATGATGAGGGCAACAAATGGTTGGATGTGCTTGCCACGATGGATGGGTGGATGACTTGTGATAAGTGTTGTACCCGCCCCCAGAAAAATGACTCAAGCGAAACAAGACAGCGTTCTCCTCTTCAAGGGTCAGGGTCCAATGAAACCATCGGGGCTGGGGGGACAGCAGGCAGCATCGAGCCTGTGGTTGTTAGCTAGCATCTGCAGGCAGCTCATTTCTTCCCCCCCCCCCCCCCCCCCCCCACCCCCACCCCCGGCCCACTTCGTCAGACGTGTCTTCGGAAAGCCTCGGGAGCCTGCACGGAGGCCTGAGGCGGAGGCCGTGGTGTGCGGCTAAGCTGGAGGGAGGCCTCCAGGGACCCGGGACATGCTCACTTGGGTCACCGTCCACATTCTCCATTCAAAGGGATTTCCAGAATCAGCATTTCTGCGGTGAAAGCCAAAGCCAAGAAACAGAGAGGGGAGGGAGCTGCGGCAGGCCACACAGCAAACCCCGGTCGGAGCTGGGGGACAGGCCAGGTGGACCTGCTGTCCAGGTCTCCTCCCCCACCCAACTGGACAGCTCTCCTTTCTCCAGAAACCTCCTTCCAGAGCTGCCCTGATGGCAGACAGCCGCCCCTCTGGCAGAGTGTGGAGCCTGCCCCCTGGGCCCAGAGCCCTAGCTCCCCTGGCAGCCCCACAGGCTGCCTGAGACGTTCCTGGAGTTGATGATTCAACTTCCTGCCTTTTGAGAGCGCCCAGACCACAGAGGGCTTGGGGCGAGGAGGAGGGGGCATCTCCTAGCCGAGGGCCTGTTGGAGTTCACCAAGGCCCCGCAAAACCCCCGAGGCCCCAAGGGTCTGGTTCCTGCAGCCAGCCGCCCTCAGCACTGGGAGCACCTGGAGTCTTCCCTCTGACCCCAGGTTCAGCATCAAAAGTCCTGCCTCCAGGGGAACCACCCCCAGCGCTGGGCAAACCAGGACAGAGGGACAGGGTGTCACCTGACTTAGGAGACCTCATGAGAGACTTTGGGGACTCTGGGCCCCAGGACAGCACATTCTAGAACAGGAATCAGCTAGCGAGCGATGGCCCGAGGAGGGCCAGAACTGGCTCAGTGCCTGTCGGGGTTTTTTTTGTTGTTGTTGTCCAGTCCGGGAGCTAAGAATAGTTTGTACATTTTTTAAGGGTTGCCAATAAGCTTGAGAATAATGTCTCATGACGTGTGAAAATCACATTCCAAGTCCAGCGTCCACAAAGGGAGCAGTGCAGCCTCGCCCTGGGCCATGTGTTCGCGCCGAGGCGGCAGAGGGGGACTGGGCGAGCAGACCGTCCTCTCTCTAATCGACTCCCTGACCCCACACAGAACAAATCATTTGACCTCTGCACTGCAGGGAGCAGAGTGCGGGGCACGCCCAGGTGTGAGGGTGCATGTGAGGGGACTGATGACCCCCGAGAAGGAGTTCGACTTAGGGGAGACTGGTGAGCCTAGAGGAGGTGGGGTTTCAATCCTCACTCTTCTAAACCGACGCTCTTCTCCCAGCCACGAACCCAGCTCCCCCAGGGACACCCGCAGGCCAGGTGTTGGTCCCTCCTCTGGGCTTCTCTGGCTCACAGAGTGGGTGCTTACCTGGGTGCAAGGTAGAGACTTGGACGCTCCCCCCACTCCCCCTCCTCCCCACCCGACTGTAAACCACATTCCATCTAGCCCCTCAACAAGGGGCAGGAAACATGTACTGTGTACGAGGCACTCACTGCCTCACTAAATTCACTGCCATCAAGTTACACGGACTCCTAGGTGACCAGGACGCCTCCAAAGCAGCATATGGGGTCTCCCAATAGCTGCTGATTAGTGAAACTGGGACCCTCACCGAAAGCCCCTTTTTGGAAAGAAAGCGTCAACCCCAAAGTGTCCCAGGACATCCAACAGGGAGGCGCCCTGAGGGCCAGCCCAGGGGCTCCCCCTCTGCAGCCAACTGAACCATGACACAGGGGATGTGGCAGGCTGGGCCTGGAGTCTGGGAGGAAAAGTCTTGGTTTGGTCCATTCTGAATTGCTACGAAAGCCCTGGGCTCCTGGTTTCCCCGCCACTGTCAGCACCGTCAAGGGGTTCTCTAAAGGTGGGGGCTGCTCTCCTCTGCCCTCCCTGGCTCAGCTCTCCTGGAAGGGGCTGACCCCTGTGTTTTACTGGGGCAAGGGTGACTCCCTCATGAGTTAAGTGTTGGGCTGGCTCTCAAGAGAGAGTGAGGGAGGTCAGTCCGAAGGCTTCCGCTTCTGGGTCTTTGTGGCGAGAGGCTGGTCTCTCTGACGGCTGTCTTTGAAGAGGCCTGGACCAGACATGACCTGGGATTGTACTTTGATGACCACACTCATTCCAGGGATAATGTTATACTATATCGAGGTGAGTTTCTTCAACTCTACTCAGAGCACATCTACCCTACCGGCCACGGCCTTGACCACGTGGCTGGGTTGTTTGGGGGCTTCCTTCAGACTGTTTTCTGTGGGCTTACTTCTGAGAGGGGATGAGATGGAGGACGAAATCAGGAAGTCATTGGCGCCCCTCGTCCCTTGACCTGACCTCTGAGCTGATCTTAGGACTGCTCAGGAACCCCAGCTGTTGGTCAGTCGTGCCTCTGCATTTCCATCTGCAAAATGGATGAGCTGCCAGGGTACTTGCTCTGAAGAAGACTGGCACCAGCAATTTCACCGTCTGCTGATTTCGCTGTGGACATTCTGGAGAGCTGACTCCAGGCACCTGCTCTGGGAGGTGTGTGTGAATGAGAGAACCAGTTAGAAGGCTTTAGGTGCGAGTGATCCCAAACCTACCCCCAGTGGCTTTATTTATTGACTTGGTTGATGTGATGGGCAAGTTCAGTGGCTTCAGGCAGAGGTGGATCCAGAGGTTGGAAAATGTCATTAGAAGCGGGCCCTTCTTCATCTCTGCTTCCTCTGGGACTGACCCTGTTCTTGGATCCACTTGCAAGATAGGGGCTAGCAGCTCCAGGCTGACCCCGGCAAAGCTCTAAATACAGGGGGAAGGAGGACCTCTCTTTCAGGGACTCCGAGATGCTGAATGATGGTGGTGGTGTTAGGGACCACGCAGCGGGCAGCCAGCTCCACTGACCCATAGCGGCTCTGAACACCGGAACGAAACACCACACGGTCCTGTGTCACGCTCTCCAGTGTTCCTATGCCCGAGCCCACGGATGCAGAAGCCCTGAGTCACCACTAGTCGCTCTGATTTGACCTCTGGCTCGGTCTGTGTCACAGGCCCACCGCTCAACCAGTCACCAAACAACTCCGAGTAGGGACGGGGAGAATTGGGAATAGGGAGACAGGGGGGATGAGGGGGGCGGGTGGAGTGGGACAAGAGAAAATGGAGGGTTTAGCATGAAAATAAAGAAATAAGACAAAAATTGCTTAGTGAAAAAAAACAAACCTCCAGACTCCCTCTCCGTCCCATCGAAATACTGGTCTGAGTGGCTAAAAAGGCAGGAAAAGGGAATCCGAAACGAAGTTGGAGTCTTTGACGACATACAAGTTCATTTCAAACATTACAAAAAAAAATTCTGGTTGACCAGGCCTGGTTCTCCTATTAACTCTGGATCCAGGCAATTAGCTCAACCGGAAAGCCCTGGGTTAAAGCTAACAGACGGAGCTGCTCATAGAAGCGGAGGGATCAAGGGCTGAACTCGGACGCCATGGCAGTTCCCAGCAGCCAGAGTGAGTCTCACCAGTCCTGGTGGGGTAGTGGGTGGAGGTGGGGCTGCGGACTGCAAGGGGAGCAGCGCTCCCTGAAAGCCTTACAGCCGGAAGCCCACAGGGCCAGTTCTACTCTGCCCATCCTCCAGGGTCACTGAGAACCGGCATGGCCGGATGGCAGGGAGTTTGGTTCGGAGTTAGAGGCCTCTGGGAGGCACCAGGGTCTGATGCTGGCTGCCCCTCCGCTCCTGGGGAACTGTGGGTCTTCTCAGATGTCTCCAGCTAGTAACTCCCCTTTTGGGATCTGAGGAGTTCAAAGCCACGAGTTGCCCTGTGGCAGAAAGATGAGCCTCTCCATTCCTGTCGAGTTCCAATTCCAGAAACCCAGGGGCCAGTTCTGCTCTGTCCCATCAGGTGGCTCTGGGTTGGAACTGACGTGCTGGCAGTGAGTGTGGTGTCTTCCAGTGAATCTGGGCCCTCTGGATCCACAAGGGTCTCCCACTTTGTCGGCCCCTACGCTGGGTCCACACCTCCTTAGTCCCTGAGTGTCCTCTGCTCTCTTCAAAGGCAGGGGCCCCCACTGGGCCTAGGCCTGTGCCTCGCCACCACAGTGCTGCTGCAGAGGCACTGAGAATGAGTGAGGTAAGGGTATGCACTTTGGTGAACGCTTAGGGCTTGACCCCTCAGTGAGCGTCTTACTGTCTAGTCTCATATGGGATTCTGTGCGCTTTCTTTTGGCTACTCAAGCTTGGGACCCTCTTGCGGTGGTGGGGAACGTCCCACCACAGAAGCTGCAGAGGCCATGCACGCACTCTTCCCAGCCTTCCTGCGGCTGGGCCAGGCACATGACCCAGGCTCCACACTGGGAACGGGAAGCTGAGGCCACAGAGAGGTCTACTTGGTGCTTGCCATGGGTACAAGAGGGCAGTGTTCCCAGGTTGGTGGAGACGGTGGCACTCGAGGGTTTGGGCAGGAGGCTGGTTGTGGCAATGATGGCAGCAGATGGGAAGGGAATCGATTAGCCAGTGTGACTTGGGCCTGGCCTATTTGTGCAGCCTCTGGGCCTGCTCCTTTGCTCTGCCAGAGAGTCTCTGTGTTTCCATCAGGAATTATTTTTCTGGTTAAGTCGGGCAGAGTCCATTTATGTTGTTTACAGCTAATAATCTTAGACGACTTAATTAGAACTTAAAAAAAATCATTGTATCGGGGCTCCTACATTGCTTTTCACAATACATAAATGCATATACTGTGACAAGCACCTTCACCTGCCTGCTGCTGTCATCATTCTCCAGATCTCTGCTTTCCCACTTGAGCCCTTGATAGCAGCTTCTCTTCCTTTCCCCTCCGTCCTTGCTCCCCCCTCCCTCAGCAACCCTCAATATTTTATAAATTATTATTGCTTTCTCATATCCGAAATGTCCGAAATGTCTCTCCTCTCGCCCAGTCCTCCGAAGTCTGTCCTCCAGATAGGAGATTATGTGTAGATCCTTGTAATTGGCTCCCTCTCTCTACCCCACCTTCTCGCCACCCATCTGGTAAGTCCACTCTCACTGCTGGCCCCGGGGGTTCATCTGTCCTGGAGTCCCCATACTTCCAGTTCTCCTCTCTGCCAGTGTATCTCCTCCAGTCCAGCTGGGTTTGTAAGGTAGAATTGGGCTCATGATAGTTGGGGGAGGAAGTCTTCAGGAACTGGAGGAACGTTGTATGCTTCATGGCTTACCTCACTGCACCTTGACTTAATTAGAATTCTGGACTCATGAGTAGATTATCCCCTTTGTGTCAAATGGATAGAATGAGGTTTAGAGATAGGCCCAAGTTCATGAGACACGGCAGTGTCTGATTTGAGACCAGAAACTCCAGACAGGGGTTGGGAAAGACCCATAATTGGGAGGTGGAATCCCAGATCAGGAAAGACTTTCTCATCGTCAGGTAGGAAGCTGCCTGTTATTGGAGGTATGCAAGCAGACCTGGGGAGACTAAGCAGAGTAACCTTCTTTCTCCTGAACAGCAAGTCGTGCCCCACCTGGAGTGCTCCTGGAAACCACATTAAAAACACAGTTCCTGATGCTGTTATTCCCAGGACCCACCATCTCTTTACAGGCCAGCCTGTCCCTGCCCAGACACAGCTCTGCTGGTCCCACATCCCAGGCAAGGTCACGTGTTCACTGGCCTCCGTCACGTGCATGAAAAAGCCCCTATACCAAACAAATACAAGCGCAGACATTTGTAACTAATTACAGTATTGCTGATCAGTCAAATTTCACTGCAAATTGCACGTTGACATTGATCGTGGGCGAGTCACGCAGGCATAAACTGGAAAAGGGACCTGGGAACTCGGGACTAGATGAATAATTCAACTCAGACTACCCCAGACACGCTGCAGGAGAGAAAAGAGCAGGTTCGGCTCGGCCCTCGATTGCCGGTCCACCTATGCACGCATCTGCCTCACTGCTGAGAGAAACGGACCGGACTTTGGGACCTCCCCACAGCGGGAAACCGCAGGGCACTGAGTACTCGGGCTTTAATTCATGGTTTCCAAAATTACAGCCTTGAGTGCTACAGGGCGGGGAAGGCTGCCCGGCAGCACCACCGACTGCTGAGAAGCCCCCTCCTCAGGCTTCGGGGAAGACGGCCGGGTAGCAGAGAGCAGGCCTTCTGGCCGCCTCCGTCTAGAGGCTGGGTCAGGTCCCGTAACCCTCCTTGAAAGTTTCAGTGGGTTCCCCAGACCAGCAATGGCCCCAGAGAGGAAGGCTAGAGAAGTTATAAGGTACCAGAGAGCCCCTGTGAAGCAGCCCATGTCCCTTTCTTCCCACGCCTCCCAAGGACCTGCAGAGTCTAGGGGAGAGGCCAGTGTGGCTTGGCTCAGAGGCCACAGGCTGGTGAGTGAAGCCCTCAGGATGGGGCCTTCAGGAAGGCAGTGTCCTCCTGGGATGGGTCACAGAGTCCTGGGGAAAAAGACAAAGGGGACGCAGAGGGCTGGCAGGGTGAGCAGGTGCCAGGGGATAGGCGGTGCCACACCTGTGAGGGGCAGGGCCACAGCCACAGGGGCACTTTGAGCCCTGCCAACAGCTTGTTCACAGCTTGCAAGCGTTCGGTCAGTCACAGATGCCCCCTTCCCCCCATAGGCCTGTATAGAAGAAGGATCATCCTTTTCCTCCTATAGATTGAGCTTAAAAACATCATAACGCATGACATGAGGCCCTCAAGCGAATACTTGAACATCAGTCTCCATACATAGTAGCCCCAAAGGCTGAACAATGGACACACCCAACATGGTGTTCGCAAGCAACGGGAGATGGGTCCGTCATAAGGGGAGGCGAGGTTCTGACCCACGTGCCCATCTGGATCAATCTTCAAAACATGGTGCCAAGCGAAACAAGGCAGACCGTAGGACATCGCGGGTAGGAAATACCTATAAGAGGCACCTGCATGGGGGGTGAGGGGGTGGTGGGTGGTGGGTATTAAGATGTAATGCCCGGTGGGTACGTCCTGTTTTAATGGGCCCGGTGTTTCTGTTGGAAGAGGTGGAGCTTTGGAGGAAACCAGTGCTGACGAGTGCACAACGAACGACACGAACACAATGAACGCAACTATATCGCACTCAGCGGTGGGGGGGCCCTTCACCACGACAAAGAACAAGAGAGATGCAAAACCCAAATGTCTCTAAGAAAGTGGGCCGGGTCCAGGAGCGGCCAGCGTTGGGCGTCAGGGAACCGCCTCAAGACCATCTATCTGAGCCTGGAATCTGCGAAAAAGGTTCAGGCCCAGGATGATAAAATTGAGCCGGTCAGAAGCAGCATGGAGTATGCTTGAAGGAAGCCCACTAGAGAAAAAGATGAGAGGAGGAGGCGTGGCTAAGTGAGGAGAGGTGTGGCTAAGTGAGGAGGCGTGGCTAAGCAAGGAGAGGTGTGGCTAAGCGAGGAGGAGCGGGCTACAGCAGGGAGCTTTGGGGCACCTCTGAGCTAAGTGGTCAGGGTGGTGAGGCGGTGCAAGGAAGGCTGACTGAGGCGGGGCAATCAGAGAGGCGGAAAGAAGGGAAACTGAGGCAGGATGGTGGTGGTCTGGAACCCCACCGAGGCAGGTGCGGTAAAGTCTGGATACTGAACACGTTGAGTTCCTGCCAAAGACATTTGCTGTCATGTTGTTGGGGGTTGGGACATGGTGGGCAAAAGGGCAAAGAGGAACTGAGGGCAATCCCTTCGCGGGGTAATGCCAGAAAAAGGAGAGGCAGAGAGCGCTTGAGGTGGGGAGAGGGGTCTTAGCAGGTCTTTCTTGCAGCTGGAATGATTGGGGAATCTTGGTGTGCTGGTGGAAGCAGTGCTGATGAGAGGGGCACTTTGAAGATGTCAGGGAGAAAGGGGACCCGTGCCGATGTGGCATTCTTAAGTAGGGGGCAGGGTGGGTGGGGATGGCATCTGCTGCAGCATACACACAGCTGCCCTTACACAGCAGCCTACCCATGATAGCAGAGAGGAAGGTAGAGGTGATGGGCACAGGGGCAGTGGGTGGCAAGAGGTACGGTCCATCTCCTCTGAGGGCTTCTATTTTCTCAGCAACATAGGAAGAGATTGTTAGCTCAAAGGGGGGTACAGGGGGAAGTGTGAAGCCGTCATCCAGGAGGGAGGGTGTGAAGACGCTTGGGGGATGTAGTAGAAATTCTGGGCAGCTTTTAGGGCTCACTGAAGTGTTTGTGGTCAATCACTGGATGGGAGACCAGTCAGCTCAGCTGTCGGCTTTCCTTCAGTGGGGCCCAGTCTTGTGAGAAGAGGTATGGAGTGGGCAGAGGGCTGTTTCTCACCAGGGCTGTGATATTTGCCAAGTGACTCTACTGTAGAAGGGGCAAAGGAGGGAGAATAAGACTGGAAGATGGACTTGCAGCTGGGTAAGGAGGAAAGTAGGCTGGAGAGGAGGGCGGGGCAATGGACACTTGCTAGGCTGGCGGGTAGGTGTCGGAGGATGGTGGAGTCTGGGGCGGGAGAGGGAGTGAGCTGGAAAGTCAGACAGTGTTTATCAGGGAGTGGGATGCCTGCGATGGAGATGATGAAGGGATTGCACTGAGACATAATGACTAGTTTGAAGTCTGGCAATGGGAATGCGAGGCTGAAGCCAAGTTGGTGAGAGGCCTCTTCGTCGACAACAAACCTGACATCACCAAAAACCGGGAGTGGCATTGGAGAGGGTGAGTGTGGATGAGGAGCTCAGGGTCAAAGAATGAGGGGAGTGATCCAGGGGTCTGCAGAAGACTCCAGACAGGAGCCCAATGATATGACGTCTCAAACATAGTGTTTCTAAGAAGGTGGGAGGGCACACTGTCTTGAAGTGGCACTAAGAAGCCAAACTGGGTACCCCCTGTGTGAGTCTGGGTAGGCTAGAGAAACAAATCCATAAACAGCAGATGTATGTAAGGAAGAGGTTTATATACAAGAGGAATGGAACATTGAGAAAGCATCCCAACTCAGTCCAGTCCAAGGTCATAAGTCCGATATTGGCCCATATGTTGGATACCAGTCTATAAGTCCTCTTCACACTCACGAAGCACATGCAATAATGCCAGGACAACCCAGGCCAGCGGGTGCAGTTTTGTGTATCCAGTGCTGGTAGAAGCATCTCAGCGCTGGCAGGGGCCTCTCTGTGGCTTTTCAAGCATCTCAGCGCTGGCAGGAGTCTCTCAGTGGCTTTTCCGGCTTCAGAGGTCTGGTTCCATCAGGGTAAGCCCATGTGGCTTCTCCTCTGGAATGTGTCACAGGGACCCTGCCTGCCTTGTGTCTTGTCAGTAGAGCATCTCCAAAGGGACTGAGTCATAAGTCTCTCACCTTTCAGGGGGAAATACAACCAGACTTCCCAGAATTCTCAGGAGAAAGCCATGCCCACACAGAGGTCTCATTGGCTATCTCCAGATTGACAGGTTACATTCCCAATCCTGAAACTGACACAAGATTGATTACCTGACCGCCACACCTCCCTTCTCCTAGACCCGAGGCACAAGGATCACAGGGAGAAATCTGCGCCCACTTGAAAGCGAGGGACGTGGAAGCTAGCTCTCCATCAGAGCCAGAAAGCAAAGAGGATGTTTAGAAAAGAGGTTAATGTACTGATGAAAGGCTAGGAGTTTAGGAGAGTCCAGTGAAAAGTTGTCTGGACGGGGGGCGGGGGGGGGGGGGAGAAAAGACAAGAAAGATAAGGTCAGCAAAGGGAAAGACCGAGTCCTATGGGACGTAGAGGCCTGGGTGAAGGACACTTTGGAGTTCTCCTCTGCTCAGAAAAGGCCTACTGAGAATAGTTCTGAGGGTCCTAAGACAGGGGTGGCGAGGCTAGGCTTCCTGGGAGGTGGGAAGGAAGAGTACCTGTTTGAAACCTTCTTCATCTAAGAGTGTGGTACGAAGGGTGGAGGAGAGACAGTTTTCTAGAACAAGCAGAGCTCTTGGCTTGTTTCCTCTTTAATTTCTCGGGAAGATTACTAACCCAAACACTTTTAGTATCATAGAACAGATGCTAACACTACAGATAATTCAACAAAAGGGAAGTGCCCAAGACATAGACTCATGGAAGGAAGAGATGCTATGGAGGACACAGATAATCCTGTGAAGGGATTGGAGAGCCAACCCCATACCAGCTCGTGGCGGATAGTCACAATACAGAGCTAGACAATCCCTACCTACCCTCCTTCTGTACCCGATTCCACCCCAGCCACCCCTCTCATAGCCTTTTGCTTCCTGGCTGGGCCGGAGAAGCCATTGCAATGGCCACACAGAACTCACAGACGACACTCATGAGGAAGGGACTTCATTAGGGAAGTCAGGATGGAGAAAACATGATACAGTCCACACAGAGTGCTGCTTCTCAGACATGCTGGGTGGCAGGCTCCTTTCTCTGGTCTTCAGCCTCACATTCATGTGATAATTTGCCCTCTGTCTCATTCCGGCAAATGTGACACAGCTCTTCTGGCACTGGTAAATGCCCCAAGGGCACCTGCTCTACAAGCCGGCCTCCTGTCCAAAGGCACTCAGTTTTACTCCTTCCGGGGGCTGGGAACCACTCCGTTCCGTCTCATGATCTGTGTGCTGCGGTCTCTGGTGCTTCTGCCACTTTGTACAGGGAGAGGTGTGGCATGCTATCCCTTGCTAATGGCTCTTTTTGCTTTTTTGAGTTCTAATTAACATTTTGTTCTTAGAGATGAGTAGCCCAAGAAACCCAGTTAGATGAGAGGTTGATATTTATCCCAAAGAACTCTTAAAATGAAGTATAATGTTTAGTATTTTATGCTCTTAACTTAAAAAAATAGTTTTATTGGAAGCTTATACACCTCTTAGCACAATCCACACATTCACATCCATTTTATGCCAAGCACATTTGTACATTTGTTGTGGACTTTGTTGCTTCTGGGCTAGATGACTGCTTGTTTACCTTCAAGCCTTTAAGACCCCAGACGCTACATCTTTTGATAGCCGGGCACCATCAGCTTTCTTCACCACTTTTGCTTATGTACACATTTGCGGTCAGTGATCGTGTTGGGAAGAGGGGTGCACAATGATATGATTTTTTGTTCTTTGATGCCTATTAGCTGATTCCTTCAATCCCTCATGGTCACACAGGCCAGAATGCTTCTTCCTTGTGGACTTTGTTGCTTCTTAGCTACATGGTCACTTGTTTACCTTCAAGCCCTTAAGACCCCAGATGCTACATCTTTCGATAGCGGGGCATCATCAGCTTTCTTCACCACTTTTTCTAATGCACACATTTGTCTTCAGAGATCGTGTCAGAAAGGTGAACATCATGGAATACCATATACCCAGCAGAATGACTGATCAATCTGCAAGTTAAAGTCTCCTACACCTTATTTGTATTCTCCCACCTAGCCATTTGGTGGAAATTACAAAGACTATGGCTAGAAGAGTCAAATAATTTCACTTCATTACATATACATAATAAATGTGTATATAATGAAGCTGGCCCCCAAAACAGTAGAAATATGAAGCATACCTAAATTTTTTTTTATTCTGTAGGCACAATGTAAACTCAGATTGATACTCCATGAATTCAAGTGAATTAAAAAGTCAATGTAGGGTTGAGCCCCGGTGGCGTTAAGTGGTTGAGTGCAGGACTGCAGCCCGTGGGCTTGGCGGTTCAAATCCAGCGGCGGCTCTGAGGAGCAGACAACCAATGACAACCAGAGGGCAGTGATGGCCCCCCCCAAAAAAAGTTAATGTAAGCACAAAGGGTGAAGTATCGGTTAAATTGTAGGCAACAGTGAATAATATAGCAATAAAGATTCACCAACAATTACGAATGTGCCACAGAAATGTAAGATATTAGCAATAAGAGAAACGAAGCAGGAGGAGGAGACATGGGGAAGTTCTCTATATTTTTGGTATGATTTGGTCTTTGTTATTTGGGATTTAATACATAAAACATATCATCCCATATTTCCATCAAGTTGTATTTTCTGTGTAATTTTTATATAATCCTACAACTGTTCTCAAAAAATAAAGTGCTATAACTTAAACAACAACAGAAACAACCTAAAACCTCCAATAAAATGATTTACAAAAAAAAAAAGGAGGGGAAAGGAGGAGCTTATACCCAGGGCTCAAGCAGAACACATTTGGAAATGAGGATAGCAACATGTGTACAAATATGCTTGATACAAATGATGTATTGAATGTTAGAAGAGCTGCAAGAGCCCCCAATAAAATTATTGGGGGAAAAACCCTAAGAGAGGACTAAACTAAAAAAAAAAGAGAGAGAGAGAGAGAGAGAGGACCAAACTCCCAGAACAAAGGGCAAGTTATTCAAAGTCACCATAATTTTTTATAACATGGGAAAAAATCATGTTACAAATGAACAGAGCTTTTATGGGGCCGTGGGCAGTTTATGCAAATGTTTGATCTTGGTGTAAATATACGATTATTTGTGGTCAACTGCTTTTCAGCCTGAAATGCCAAGTCAATCCAACGGGGAATGGACAAACTTTTCAACAAATTGCACCGGAGCAACTGAACATCTTTTCCAAGAATAATGAGCCTTTCTATTCATGTTATATATAAATATTAACCAAGATGATAGTCCTAGATGTATGAACTCCAACTATCAAGTTTTTAGGGGAAAACAGAGTTTCAAGATTTTGTATTTGGCAAAGAGTTCTCAACTAGCACTTACAGCGCACAAGCTACAAAAAAATCGACAAATTGGAATTCATAAAAACTACTAGAAGCAAAATGAAAAGCCACAGTCTAGGCTAAAATATTGGCAAAGCGTACTTATTTTAAAGCTCAACAGACAGTAAAACAACAAATCTGTCTTGGGAGAAGTATAACCAGATGGAAGCAAGGATTATGGAACTTCATCTCTGGTACTTTGGACATGTCACCAGGTAGGACTAGTCCCTGGAGAAGAGCACCAGGTTTGGTCAAGTTGAGAGCCAGCAAATAAGAGGAAAAACCTAAGGAGATGGATTGATACAGGCTGCCGCAATAACAGCAATTGTGAGATGGCCCAGGACTGAGTAGAATTGGGGTCCTAGCAGTAGAAACTAAGTCAAGGGCACCTAAGTCAAGGGCACCTGACAACGGCAAAACCAGTAGTTGGGGTGCGTTTGGTAGCAATAGCACCATCACCTACCATTACCACTTGCTTGTTTGCCGTACTGTGGTGACTTGTGTGCTCCTTTTGTGCTGGAAGCTATGTCACTGGTATTTCAGCGCCAGCAGGTCAGTCAAAGTGAACGGGTTTCAGTGGAGCTTCCAGACTAAGAACAGAAAACAAAGAAGGACTTCCACTTTGGAGGAAGGAGCAGCTGAACACTTTATGCATAACTTTGAAACATTATCAGATATTGAAGGCCTAAACTAAGGAAGCAGACATTACTGTAGATACTGCCACTAGATAGGTGGGTCCCTCAAGTCTGAGGGCGCGCAAATTTGTGACTGAGGAGTTGCTGATTTCTTGAAGGGGAGTTGACCATGGTGACGTGAGTAGGATGAAAGCCTGTGGGGCTGGCGTCTTCAGGATCTTTATTTGTTGATGGGGCATGGCACAAGGTCTACAGAAACAGCTACAAATACTTGCTAATGACTGGAATTTTGAAATGTGTGAAGTATGAATCTAGGAAAATTGGAAGTGGCCAAAAAATGAAATGGAATGCATGAAGGATATCCTAAGTATTAGCTGAAATGGTATTGGCCATCTTGAGTCAGAAAATCATGTAATTTACTATTCCGGGAATGTATAATCAAGAGGACTGGTGTGGCATTCCTTGTCATTCACGAAGTATAATGTTGTCTATGATAATAGGATTATGTCCATTCCCTTCAAGGAAATCCAATTAATACAACTGTTATTTAAACTTATGAACAATCCACAAAAGCTAGTGATGAAGAAATTGAAGAATTCTATCCATAGTTTCAGTTGAAAATTGATCAAACATACTATCAAGAGGCATTGATAGTTATTATAGATTGAAATATAAAAGTTGGAAACAAAGAGGAAGGAACAGTAGTTGGAAAATACAGCCTTTGTGATAGAAATGAAGCTGGAGATTGCATGACAGAATTTTGCAAGACCAATGACTTGCTCATAGCAAGTAGCATTTTCAACAACACAGAAGGCAATCATACACATAAACTTTCCCAGATAGAATACACAGAAGTCAGATTGACTGCATCTATCAGAAAGCACAATGGAGAAGCTCAATATCAGCAGGTAACCAGTCCAGGGACTGACTGTGGAACAGACCATCAATTGCTTATATGCAAAGTTCAGGATAAAGCCGAAGAAAATTGAAACAAACAAAATCAAAGAAAGAAAGAAAATTAAAACAAGCCCATAGAAGTCTTAATCTCCTTAAGTCTGAGAACATTCTCAAGAACAGATTTGACACATTGTACACTAACGACAGAAGACCTGATGAGCTGTGGGAGGATATCAAGCCCATCATTCATGAAGAAAGCAAAAGACCATCAAAAAGACAGGAGAGAAAGAAATGAGAAAAGTGGACATCAAAAGAGACTCTTAAACTTGCTATTAACTGTAGAGTAGCTAAAGCAAGGAAGGAAGGAAGCAAAATTTTTAAAGGGCAATTCGAACAGGCTAAGCATTATAATGAAATGTGCAAAGACCTAGCCAACCAAAAGGGAAGGACATATTCAGCATAACTGAGACTGAAAGAACTCAAGAAATGCTTTGAGTTTCTAGTTGCCATTATGAAAGATTCTGTAGACAAAATACTGAATGATGCAGGAGGCTCAGGAGAAGACGGAAAGAATACAGAGTCACCATAGGAGAAAGAACGAGGGGACATTCTACCATTTCAAGAGGTAGCATTCTGAACAAGAAGCAGTGATGCTGAGGGAAGAAGTTCAAACTGCACTGAATTCATTAGCCAAAAACAAGGCTCTAGGAATTGATGGAGTACCTACTGAAATGTTTTAGAAAGCTGAAGAAGCACTGGAAGTACTCGCTTGTCTATTCCAGGAAATTTAGAAGACAACTCTCTGGCCAAGGGACTGGAAGCGACCCACTTGTACCCATCCAAATAAAGATGATCCAAGAGAATGTTCAAATTAGAGAATGATATCATTGATATCACACGCAAGCAAAATTTTGCTGAAGATCACGCAACGATAGTTACAGCAGTATATTGACCAGGGGACTGCTAGAAGTTTAGGCCCCATTCGGAAGAGAATGTGGAAAAGGGTTATCATTGCTGATGTGAAATGGCTCTTGGCTGAAAGCAGAAAATACCAGAAGGATGTGTACTTGGGTTTCATTGATTATGCAAAGGCACCCAACTGCGTGGGCCATAATAAACTGTGGGACTTCTAGAACCCTTCATTGTGCTAATGAGGAAGTTGTATAAGGCTCAAGAGGCAGTTGTGTGCGTAGAACAAGGGAACACCGCTTGGTCCATGTGGTGGTTACCTAATCTGCTGCCAACTTGGAGAAGTGCAGTTTAGCCTTTCAACCAGGTTGCTGCTTGTCGACCTCATTTGGAGGTGCTGTGGGGATCAATACCTCTCTGGAGGTGGGACATATGCACTCTCTGCTTGGTATTCCTGATGACAAGACACATGGAGCCTCTCTCGTGTCCTGGAGGAGTCACGTGGAGGCCCATGCCAGCGCAGACATGCTTACTTCTCCACTGGATCCACAAAACTGGACCCACCCAAGAAGGCCTGTGATCTTCTTGCACTCAGTGTCATTGTATGTTTTGTGTGAGTCTGAAGAGGACCTTGTAGATTGTATTGGACATATGGCTAACATTGAGCTTATGAACTTGATCTGGACTGGGATGTTTTCTCAATCTATAACTGCTCTTTTAGATAAAGTTCTTTCTTATACACATGGGCGTCTCTGAATCTGTTTCTCTAGTCTACCCAGACTAACAGCGAAAATCAGGAAAGGTATGAGTCAGGGTTGTATCTTATCACCATACTTGTTCAGTCTATACGCTGAGCAAATCATCAGAGAAACTGGATTAGATGAAGAAGAAGGCTTCTTGGAGGAAGGCTCCTTAACAAACTGCAGTATTCAGATGACATCACTTGCTTGCTGAAAGTGAGGGGACTTGAAGCACGTGCTGGTGATGAGCAAGGTTAGTAGCCTTCAGTATGAATTACAACTCAACGTGTAGAAGCCCCAAATCTGCACAATTGGATCAGTAGGTGACATCATGATAAATGAAGGAACGGTTGAAGTTGTCAAGGATTTTGTCTCCCATGGATCCACAATCAATGCTCATGGAAGCAGCAGTCAAGAGGTCAAAAGGCATATTGCATTAGGTACATCTGATGCAGAAGCGCTCTTTAGAGCATTGAAGAGCAAGGATGTTACTTTGAGGACTAAGGGGCATGGTATTCTCCATTACATCATATGCATGTGGAAGTTGGACATGGAATAAGGAAGGCCATAGAGGAATCAATGCATCTGAATTATTGTGCTGAAGAAGAATATTGAAAGTACCATGGACTGATAAAAGGGCAAACTGATCTGTCTTGGAAGAAGTAAGGCCAGAATGCTCGTTAGAGGAACATATATAAGACAGGCTTGGTCTTACCTACTTTGGGTATGCTGCCAGTCCCTGTAGAACATTGTGTTTGGTAAAGTGGAGGGGCGGTAACTAAGAGGAAGGCCCTCAACAAGTTGGACTGACACAGAGGCTGCACCGATGGACTCAGGCACAGGAGCGTGTGTGGGGATGGCACAGAACTGTGGTGCATGGGGTCGCCGTGGGTCGGAGTCAACTCAATGGCACCTAACAGCATCAAGAAACTCTCATTCCTATGTGTTTGCCAAGCAGAAAGGAAAGAAAAGGTCCACACAAAAATCAGGACACAGATATTCAGAGAAGCAGTATTCTCAATGCCCACACAGCGAAAATAACCCAAATGCCTACCAACTGATAAGTAAAGCGTAGTAGTAATACATAAAACGGGGTACTAGTCAAGAATCAAAAGGACTTAATTTCTGTTATTGCTGCATGTTGCGGGAAGCTAGGCCACCAGTATTTCAAAAACCAGCAGAGTAGCCCCTGGTGAACATGTTTCTGTGACACTTCTAGACTACGCTAGACTAGGAAGAAAGACCTGGCAATACGCTTCCCAAAACCAAGCAATGAAACCTACATACACCACAAGAAAACACCGTTCAATGCGCTCGCTTTGTACACGTTCACGTGAAAGGATGGGTTGCGAGAGGAGGACATCGTGCTTGATGAAGGAGAGGGCCAGTGAAGGTGTGGGAGACCCCTTGACTCCGCCTCTGGTTGTGAGGATGCTGCAGGACCAGGCAGTGTTTGTTTCTGTTGTAGAAAAAGGTCCCCGTGTTAGCCTGGGGAGACTAGAGAAACAAATCCATTGACACTCGTGTGTATAAAAAGAGCAGTTGAATATTGAGAAAGCATCCTAGCCCAGTCCGGATCAAGTCTGTGGAAGTCTGATAT
>PVJH01034390.1:0-20684 GCA_004026705.1 Nesogale talazaci | reverse complement strand
TGATATTAGTCAATAGCTCCCTATTTAATTTAGGCTAATAACATCTAAGCTATTTTTATATGATCAACCAAGTTCCTTCTCACCCTATCCTGGAAACTTGGTCTAGTTTTCCTCAGTTCTCCCAAAGTCTTTCCATTCCAGATTTCCAGTCCGTTTGCTTTGAAGAGTTTTAACCAAACACTCAGGACACTTCTTTTTGGTCAACCAGTCATTCCTTATTTTAGGTGTCATTTTCTCAGAAAGGCTTTCCCTCTTGATCAGATTGGCAACTTTCCCGACAAATATATTCTTCCTCCTCTTGGTGAGACGGGCTTCATCCCTAGCCAAGCCTCCTTCAGTGTGTAATTTTACACCACAGTGTAGGAAAACTCATTCTAGATTCACCACCATCTTGGTAATCAGCCGACCATCTTTTACACAGTCCTTATTTTTAAAGCCAGTCTCCCCACCCTGCCCCCACCCCTTTACTACTGAATCAGTTCCATAAAAGTAGGTGTCTGTGGATTTCTATGATTATAACTTTTCACTGAAATAGAAAGTCTGCAGAAGGTCTCAAAGATGGTCTGTTTTACTTCTTTGCCTAAGAACTCAATGAAACTAACAAAAACTCCATTCCACTACCATCAAGGCAATGGTAGATACCAGCCTATTTCCTACACTCCACAAAACTAGTACGAGCCCTGACACAAACCAGTGAAAGTGAGCAGTAATTGATGGGCCTACACCATTAGAGTGGGCTTTTGTCTGTATTCACGGGGAATGGTAAGAAAGCCCATTTCTTTTACTTGGAAGACAGGGAGACATGCTTTTACTCTGGATTTAAAATACTTTTCTATCGTTAAGGGGAATCTGCAGTGGCTGTGCTTACTTCATGAACA
Organism: Nesogale talazaci; assembly: GCA_004026705.1. NCBI lineage: Eukaryota > Metazoa > Chordata > Mammalia > Afrosoricida > Tenrecidae > Nesogale > Nesogale talazaci. The sequence goes on along the minus strand of PVJH01034390.1, from coordinate 19,806 downwards.
ATTTGACAGTGGTGCCACGAGAGTATGTGTAACTCTGGAGATGCCCGGATATGAAGAGCTCAGTTAAAATTAGGTTAGGGAGTCTTTTGATAGGAAGTCATTTTATAAGCATTAGAGGTACCTTCAAAGGGAAAAAGAAAAAAAGAAACACCTAGAAATACTCTCCCAACAAATACTGAGAAATTGATATTTCATATGAAGATATGTTTTTAATGCAATGTTTTATATCCCTAGGAATGGAGTTTTAAAATAATAAATGGAGTTCAGGAATTAATTTCAGAATCCTTTCTTTTGGGCAAAGCTAGAAGGGATCAATGCCAGCTATGTTTTTCACATACCGCTGGCTCCACAATCTTTCCCTCCCCAAATACTGTTTGTCTGGAAACTGAGCCGCAGATAAGCCCGAATCAAGACCTGTGCCATTCACACCGAAGCCCACAGACTTGAGGTGGAAAACTCCCTTCAAGGGGACTTAGGCAGCATAAACAAGACTTTGAAAACCGTGAACGTAAAGATTTGTAAAAGCCTTGTTGAAATGGTTGCAAACTTAGTATTTATCTTTTTTAAGTGGTCACATTTTCATATAAAAGTTTGTCTTTTCTAGTAAATGAATACCTAACCAAGCATTCATCAGGAAAACTCACTGTGAAATGTAAAAACTCATAGATTCTAGCTATCCTGAACACTTTTTTCTTTTTTTGGAAAATACCCAAGTAATTAAGATGAATCATTTATTTGAAAGAAAATTTGTATTTTCAGTTACAGCATAAGGTTTCAAAAGAAACTGATCAACTGTCAGACTTTAGCAAGTAAGGAATATCTTAGAAAAGGACACATACCATTATGTTATTTCTGGTAATCATAACAGCTAAGAATTGCCGAAGATACATATGCCTAACACCTAACTATGGTTAGGTTTTGACGTTTTTTACAATGAGGTCATTTTGAAACTTGACCCTGAGAACATTGATTTTTCCTTTGAAATGTTAGATGGCGTGTTCTATTTTAAATCTTTATTTCTTATATTAGAACCAGAAAAACCTGAGAAGCCGAAAGCCTTCAATATTTCTGCACATTCCTTTTCTCTGCGCTGGAGACTACACTCCGGCCATGTGGAAAGGTATCATGTGGATCTTGTACCTGACAGCGGCTTTGTTACTATCAAAGATCTTGGAGGTGGAGAGTATCAGGTATAGTTTTCATTACAGAGAGCTTGCCAAGCCACTTGTATTTATATTTGGTCCTAATAGGAGAGTCCTTTATGAAATCCATCCACTTTGAAAACTTATTCCTTTGAAGTTTTTTAAGTATAAGATGAAGACAAAAACATCGATGATGAATCGGTGAGTATATGTTTCAGCATCAGTGGACTGTTACCTTAGCAATGACTATGCTTTTTTTTTTTTTTTACATCTACCCTGAGCCTACAACCCCTCATCCAAGGGTTCATGAATAGTTTAACAAAGAAAGGGAAGAGCTATTGAGTAATCCTGGCTCATTAACTGTGTACTTGCCAGAAGGATCTGTCTTTAAATCATTAATGTAGTCAACATTTCTCTCTAGAGCCACCTATGTGATTCCACTGCCTGAAAAAAATGTCATAACGATGGATTTTCTAATCATTTTTCTTTTATTTTTCATTGGAACGTCTGAGACACAGGTATTGTGTTTACACTTGAGAAAGTCAGGGCCAAACAATGGCTTTATAGTTCCTAAGACTTTTAAATGATTGTTTCTTACAGCAATGAACTAGACTCGATATAAATACTGATTTAGGTTTTAAGAAAGCAGTGTGTTTTATAATTTGTATTACATGCTGTCAAATTGTTATATGATAGAAGTGTATTTTTAAAGCAGTACTAAAGTTTACTATGATATTTTAAACAGTACATTTATATCTTGATGTTAATTTATTATTTTTATGGTGACAATTTTATATTTTAAGCATTTTTTTTGCTTTCCAGAAAGAAGTTTAACATAATTATTTGTTTTGGGTGTTCTAGGTTGATGTTTCCAATGCTATCCCTGGTACTAGGTACGATGTAACCATCTCTTCAATTTCTGCCACAACATACAGTGCACCTGTCAGTAGAACAGTGACAACAAATGTCACAAGTGAGTATTTTAAAATAGTTTTTTAAATGAGGTGCTTGTAGTTAGTGTAAACCTACTGGGTGGGAATATTTATAGGAAGTATTTCTGAAAGTCAGTGGAGTGTAAGTAAGGCTATTTCAAAACTTCAGAAAATGATCTGGTTAGAACCACCTTCTGGTTATTTAACTTTGAAAATGATTATATTTCCTGATTGTGAAACACATCAGAGAGACTGTTAATATTGACATTTAAATAATATAGGACCCTAAGAATATTAAACTCACTACACTTGCTAAAATGCAGTTCGTTTGTAATGCCGTTTCTTGATTTCTTAGTTGTGTGGGTTCATTTTAAAAATGATTTGGCATCAAAGTATATTTGGTATGCAGTATTTAGTAGCATTCCATTTTTCACATTCTTTACAAAAGAATGCTTCTGGTATTCCCCAAACACAGTTAATCTTTTCTTTCTTTCTTTTTTTACTTTTTAATCAGGCTTCCAAGGAGGAAAATCTCATTTTAAGAAACTATTAGTCTTTGGGCTCTTCAAAAGTTGACATTTGAAAATACTTTTCTTACCTATTACTGTGGAAATACATTTTTTGATATTTTAATCGAATATAAGTTTGTTTGTTTGTTTTTAATAGAACCAGGGCCTCCAGTCTTCCTAGCAGGGGAGCGGGTTGGATCTGCTGGAATTCTTCTCTCCTGGAATACACCACCTAACCCAAATGGAAAGATTCTATCTTACATTGTTAAATATAAGGAAGTCTGTCCTTGGATACAGTCAGTGTATACCCAAGTTAGAGCAAAGCCAGATAGTCTGGAAGTCCTTCTTACCAATCTCAATCCTGGAACAACATATGAAATCAAGGTAATTTATTCATTTTAAAAATAAAACTGTGTTTCCACCTGGTCAACCCTTTATAGCTGAATATAGTAAGGGTGTACCAATTCATGGCCTCACTCCCACCTGGACTTTTAAAACTTGATTAAAATTTCTAATAGAAATATTATCTATATCTATGTAATTTATTATCAAAATTGTTTGCATTGTGAATTGTTTGAAAAGTGAAGTAAGTTTAAATTACATGTTTTAACCTTAAGAAATGAAAATATTCTACGTTTTGATTAAAAAAAATTAGCCTTGTTATTTTTTCTGTAAAGCCTGTCATATTTACACACCTGTTAATTTCATTTTAGACAATGTTTTACAATATCTAAAAAATCAGTTTAGCTAGGAACGACAAATTCAACAAATATTTCTTGAGAATGTACTGTTTTCTGTGCTTATGAAAATTAGTCTTTTACAGCCTTGAATATTTAACATTTCAGAACATCTCTGAATAAAGAGGACTTACACAGAGACAAAATCCAATCTTTTTTAAAAATAACAATTTTAAATTTTAAACTAGGGGTTTACATGTTAGGTCAACTTTGTCTTTGACAATTAAAACTAGCAACTCCAATAGTTGACCCTTCACCCACTCCTTGATTTCTCTTCCTCTTTTTGTGGACTACTGTCCACATTTCACCCAAATAGACACTCATTAAGAGTCCAGCTGATTGCTTTATGTTCTCGCCTTAAATGTCCCACCTCTCCCCTCTTGACATTCTCAAAAGTATGTTCCCTTTGGATGAAAGTCTTTGCCTTGAGGATTCCCTCCTTATGCCAGTGTTCAAGTACAGTAGTTGTCTTTTCGTGATGGTAAATTTCACTCAGTATGCTATTCTCCAGGTTCATCCATGACATGAGCTGCTTGATTGTTTAGTCTTTTTTTCCTAATGTATGCACAGTAGTTCATTATACAGAGTTTCTTTATCCATTCTTCCACCGATAGACATTTAGGTTGACTTCAATTTCCTACTGTGAACAGTGCAGCAATAAATATGTGTGTTCCTCTGTCCGTGCTGTGACTCTTCTTTCTGCTAGACACTCAGCAGAAGTATTATGGTCCACATGGGGTTCCTAGGTGTTTGAGGCAGTACCATGTCACCTTAGTCAGTGGATGCACATATTTATACTCCCACAAGTAGGATATGAGGGTCCCCATCTTTCTGCAGCTTCTCTAGCACAGAGTCTTTCCTTTTTTTCTTTAGCTTGGATGTGACTATCTGTGTAAACTTTACATTATGTCTTCCTGCTGGTAGTGAGCATGAACATGTCTTCATATGCTTGCTGGTCATTTTCTCTTTGGTAAGCTGTCTATGCATGTCTTTTGCTCACTATTTAATGGAGTTATTCATCTTTTTTCTTATTGAGGTATTGCAGCTTTCTCTTGATTTTAATATTTATTCCCTTGCCCATTTTTTCTTGGTCAACCAAATAAGCTTCCCACCTTGTGGACTCGCTTTCTGTACATTTAATGAAGTTTTTTGAAGCACACAATAAAAAGAAGGTGGAAACGCATGTTCCTGGGAGATACTTGAGAATATACATGCTGTATTGTGGACCCTATGTATTTTCAGCATAGCATTAGTATGTTCTTTGAACCTTGAAGATAACTGAATAGAGAAAACAAATCTTTTGAAACTTTTTTCCCAATGATTTTATTGGGAGCTCTTACAGCTCTTATAACATTCAATACATTATTTGTATCAAGCATATTTGTACACATGTTGCCATATTCATTTCCAAGTAATTGCTACTTGAGCCGTTGGTATAAGCTCCTCTTTCCCCCTCACTTTTTTTTAATGAATCCTTTTATTGGGGGCTCATACAACTCCCATCATGATCCACACATACATCAATTGTATGCTGGCCACATTTGCACACATATTGCCATCATCACTCTCAAAACATCCTCCCTCCACTTAGGCCCCAGTATCAGCTTCCCATATTTCCCTTTCCAGCCCTCCCCTTCCTCCATGAACTCTTCCTCCAATATATTCCTTCACTCACTTCCCTGTCGTCCTGAGAGAAGGTTATGTGTAGATCCCTGAAATTGGTTCCCCCTTTCTAATCCACTAGCCCTTCACCCTTTCAGTATCATCACTCCTATCATTAGTCTATCCTAAATTCCCCATGTTTCTGACTCTAATGTACATCACCTGGTCTAGCTGGATTTGTCTGGTAGAATTGGGATCATGATAGTGGGTGGGAGGAAGCATTTGAGAATTAGAGAAAAGTTGCATATTTCATTGTTACTACACTGTACCTTAAGTCACTCATCTTCTCCCTGCAACCCCTCTGTAAGAGGATGTCACCTCATCTGTCGATGGGTTTTGTTTCTGTACAACCCCTCATTTAAAATGATATAATTTTAGTTCTTTGATGCCTGACATCACATCCCTTCAATACCTCGTGGTCACACAGGCTGGTGTGCTTCTTCCATGTGGGCTTTGTTGCTTCTGAGCTGGATGGCCACTTGTTTACTCAAGTCTTTAAGATTCCAGATGCTATATCTTTTGATAGCCGGACACTATCAGCTTTCTTCACCACATTTGCTTATGCACACATTTGTCATCAGCGATCATATTTGGAAAGTGAGCACACATAGTTAAGATTTTTAATTCTTGAAGCTGATAACTGATCCTTTTGACACCCCGTGGTCTCACAACCTGGTGTGCTGCATCCATGTGGGCTTTGTTGCTTCTGGGCTAGATGGCTGCTGTTTACTTTCAAGCCTTTTAAGACCCCAGATGCTACATCTCTTGATAGCCGGGCACCATCAGCCTTCTTCACCACCTTTGCTTATGCACACATTTGTCTTTAGTGATCGTGTCAGGAAGGTGAACATCATGGAATGCCAATTTAATAGAACAAAATGTTCTTGCACTGAGGAAGTACCTTTTAAAAATTTTTTAGCTCTGTGTTCATCCCAAACTGAGATGACTTTCTATTAGTAAGAAGCAATGGGGAGCATTTGCTAGGATATTTTTTCCTAATAGCAAATGTGACTATTGGCTAGAATAAAGAACACAGACAATCAAATTGGAGGACATAAATCAATAGTAAATGCCCACCCAAAAAAGAAAATGAATAAAAACGTAGTAATGCATAAATCAAGAGCAAAGTATTCTGAAGGCCATCTCACTGCAAAAACATTGGTTAGAGAGTAGATCACTTTTTCCTAACTTGAAAATTTACATTGTTCAGTTATTTTATTTAAAAAATACATTCAGTTACATTTATATGTATATGTTCAGAGGATAACTTTAAAATGTTAAATTTAATGTGATATAAGAAACTATTGCTGCTAGGAAGTTGATTTAGCTTACTAGTTCTGCTTAGATCTAGCTTCATGGAGTTTAAAATTTTTCTACTTTAATTCTCTTATTTCAAGGAAAACCTCTGCACATTCTTTTATACCACACTTTATCAATTACTGCTGTGACTTTTACTCTGTTCAAATATATGTTACAATTCAAAAGAGTGTACAGCTTGATACACTTGGTATAGTCTGTCAAAATAATAAAAGGGGGATGTTGCTAATTACTTTATATATATTATTCAAGTTAATATTCCAAACAGACCTGTGGATGAGATACATTATCATTCCTATTTTAAAGATAAGGAAAATGTGACTTAGAACAGCTAAGTAAATTGCCCCAAACCAGTCTTCTAGGAATTAAGTGAGCTATAATTTGAAAACAAGTAGCCTAACTCCAATTATGGCTTTTACAACTGCTTAAGATTCTTATCTGTAATTTATCATAATGTTAAGTCCTAAATCTTTTTTTACCTTTCCACTTAGGGGGTATTATGGAATCCTCTAGTATCTTTTGTTATGTCAAGTAAAAGTCTAGATTTTACTAACGCAGATTGGTAGAACACCATCATTTCACTGAGTTATCTCTGGTTCATCCCCACTTAGGAGAAGGCAATGGGGCAAAAAAAAAAAAAATCAGAACCTATCATTAGAAGTTTGAATGGGGGTTTGAAGATAAAAATAAAACTATCTCTATAGGTAGAGATAGAGAGATAGGAATAGCAACAAATACAGGTAGATCAAAACACCAAATGTGTTGCCATTGAGTTGATTCTGAATTAATCCTGTAGGACAGAGCAGGACTGCTCCTGTGGACTCTTGAGCCTACAAATCTTCAGAGGAATAGAAAGCCTTAAGTTTTCCAAAACAAGTGACAGGTGGTTTTAACTGCTGATTTTGTTGTTAGCAACCCAATGAGGAAGCTAATCTACCTATGCCAACAGTGTGTGTATATATGTGTGTATGTGCATGTGTGTTTTCTATAAGCCAGCTTCTTACCAATCAACAGCTAGACTTCTGTCATTTTCCCAATAAAATATGAGTAATATGTTCCTTTAATATATAAATTATATAATGGATATGTACAAATTAATATAACATGCAATAATATATCCATTTCCATTATTGTGTATCATATGCTATATATCCTTTATGTATCAAGAAAATATGTTGCATATATTTTTGTAGGAAAAATGACCAGAAGTCTGGCTCCTAATCGGTAAGAAGTTAGCTCATAATAAAAATTGAGAGTCTCCTTTTAGTATCCTAATTTTGTAGTACTCCCAAGTCTAGAATATATCCTGGTTTTGGTTCAGATACACTGTAAAGTCCTAAGAGTTCTACATATGTGTCTCAGAATATCTCCCATCTAAACATCAGGTACTTTTCTACAATATGACTCCAATATTTTACTTGTTTGGTTGTCTATTTCTTTTGTTTTATGATTCATTAGCACAGGGACTCAAAATCCCAGATTTTACACATAGTTTACAAATCAAGAATTTCTGCAGATATGAAAGAAGAAGGCCTTGTCTTTCTTCCATTGAGTGACTGGTGGGTTTGAACAACTGACTTTGAACTATCAGAAGCTGCTTAAATGGGTGTTAAAAGATTTTATCAAATGCTTTTTCTGAAACAATTGAAATGATCATGTTTTGTGGATTTCAATCAATTGAAATGGTATTTGTTCTGTGTTAGTTTAAGTAGTGAAATTTCATGGTTTGATTTTCTAATGTTGAACTCTTTTTCTATACTAGGTATGATGCTTGTTTAGTCATCACATATTATTTCATATTTGTTGTAAAATTCTATCGCATAGGATTTTACTGTTAATATTTGAATCTAAACTAATGAACCATAATGCTCTCTAATTTTCTGTTTTACTAGTGTCTTTGCCTGGCTATAGTCTTAGGGTTAAGAAGGCTTCATAGAATGGATTAGGGAGTTTTTCTTCCTTTTCTATGTTCTAGAATAGTTAGAATATGATTGATGTCAACTTTCCCTGAATCCTTGGTAGAATTACCTAGTGGAGCTGTTTGTGCTGGGGTTTTTTGTTGTTATAATTGTTGCGCTTTTAAAAATCATTTTATTGGGGGCTCGTACAACTCTTATCACAATCTATCCATCCATTGTATGGCAAGCACATTTGTACATTTGTTGCCTTCATCATTCTCAAAGCATTTGGTTTCTACTTGGTATCAGCTCATTTCCCCCCTCCCCACTCCCCTCTTTCTCATGTACACTTAATAAGTTATAAATTATTATTTTGTATACCTTACACTGTCCGATTTCTCCCATCACTCACTTTTCTGTTGTCTGTCCCCCAGGGAGGAGGTTATACGTAAATCCTTATAATTGACTCCCCCATTCTACCCCACCTTCCCTCGCCCTCCAGGTATCACCGCTTTCACCACTGGTCCTGAAGGGATCATCAGTTCTGGATTCCCTGTGTTTCTGGTTCCTATCTGTACCACTATATATCCTCTGTCCTAGCCATATTTGTTAGGTAGACTTGGGATCATGATAGTTAGGGGCTGGGGTGGGGAAGAGGGCACGAAGCATTTAAGAACTAGCAAAAAGTTGTATGTTTCATCATCACTACACTGCATCCTGATTGGCTCATCTCCTCCCCATGACCCTTCTGTAAGAGAATGTCTAGTTGCCTTCAGATGGGCTTTGCCCCAATGTGCATTCCACCTCCTTCACAATGATATAATTTTGTCTTTTTTGATGCCATATGCGTGATCTCTTCAATACTTTGTAATCACACAGACTGGAGTACTCCTTCCATGTGCACTTTGTTGTTTCTGAGCTAGATGGACCCTTTACCTTAAAGCCTTTAAGACTTCAGATGTTATATCTTTTGATAGCCAGGCAGCATCAGCTTTCTATACATTTACTTATATACACATTTTTCTTCAGTGATTGTGTTGGTAAGGTGAGCATCATGGAATGCTAGTTTAATAGAACAAAGTGTCCTTGCATCTAGGAAGTACTTGAGTGGAGGCCCAATGTCCATCTGCTATCTTATTACTAAGCCTATAAATATACGCACATGGATTTACTTGCTATCATCATATATAAATATATTTACATATTTTGCATATGTGTTCCATGTATTACACATATATTTTACAAATATATTACATATATTTGCATAGTTAAATGCCTGTATTTAGACCTCTATAAATACCCTTAGTCTCCTATTTCCTTCCTCTATTTCCTTTTACTTTTCTCTTGGTTATGTTTTTGTTTTATGATTCCGCAACTTCTTTTCCTAGGAATCTGTTCAAATTTCTTCCTGTTCATATTACTATATGTAGGTAATATGTCTCTAAAAATTGGTCCATTTCTATTTTTCCAAGTTTTAAAATGTGATGTACTAATTTTCTTTATGATATTCTGTTTTCAACATTTTATATCTCTGTTGTTTTTGTCATAATGCTCATGTCATTGTTAATTTGATTATGTTCATTTTCTCATAATTTACCTGGTTTGTTTTGCACAATGGTTTGTCTATGTTTTTGCTTGTTTGTTTTATGTCTATGTTTTAAATACTCTCAAAATTTAGCTTCTAAGTCTTGTTGATTCCATTCTATGCTTTGTTGTTGTTGTTGTTCACATATTTCTACTTACATTTGTACTATGTCCTTTTTACCTCAGGTAACCATGAGCTTCTTTTTTGTTCTTTTTCTATTTATTTAAGTAATGAGACTAAGCTATTGATGTGAACTTCTCTTTTGAGCATAGTTTTACTTGTTCGTCAATGGTTTGTTGTCTTTTCATTCTCATTTGATTCTAGAGCTTTTAAAAATATTGTTTTAAAAAAGAAAAATATTTATCGTTTTTAATTCCTTCTATTACCCAGTCATTTTAATCAGAATAATATAATTTTCTATGTATTGGGTTTTGTTTTGATTCTTTGTTAATAATTCCTAATTCTATAGCATTGTGATTGTGTTAGTCCAGGGTGACTAGAGAAATGAATGCAGGGACACACATATGGGAGGGGATAGCAACAATAACCAAAAATGGAAAAACACTTGATAGTTTTCCCTTTAGGAGAGTATTAAGCAACTGACTTTGTGTTAGTGCACCCAGTGCAGTCACCTGGGAAGGTTTTCTCTGGTCACAGTGTGTGGTACATAATCTGTTGTCAACTTGAGACTTAAGAATGAAGGGGTTTAGCCTGCCAATCAAGTCATACCTTGATGACCCTCATTTGAAGCCTCTGAGGAGATAAGTAGCTTGCTAGAAAGTCAGGCACTCCCTCCCCGTGAGACATTCTGTTCTCAGACACATGGAGCTAGGCGAGAACCTTGGAGCTAGAGGAGCCACAGGGAGACCCACAGTAGCACTGAGATGGTTACACCTCCACTAGATTCATAAGACTTTACACCCACTGGCTTGTGATCTTCCTGTATTTGACATCATTGCATGTGTTGCGTGAGTCTGAAGAGAACTTTATATGTTGGCATCGGACATATGGGTTAATATCAGACTTCTGAACTTGATCTAGACTGAGCTGGGATGAGTTCTCAATATTCAGTTGCTCTTATATATAAAGCTCTTTCTTATACACATATGAGTGTCTATGAATTTGTTTCTCTAGTCAACTCAGACTAACTTTATGGTACCTTGGGAATGGAGTATTAGAGAATCAAGTTGTAAAAATGCAGAGTGGATGCCTTTTCAACCTCTGCATTGTGGTAATTTTTCCTCTTTGGCTAGTCAGATATGCCCAAGTGGCTTACTGGGTGTTTTCTGGGAAGATATACTTTTGATTATTTTATTTGCTTGTAGTCTTTGGTTATTCATGTTTGAAATAGTGAAAATGAATACTTTTAATGTATATTTTGAGCTCAGAGATAGAAATCGCCGCTTAAATTTCATAGAGACCAGGCTGCTTAATGAAAATGGCTGACCTGAGGTCAAGATGGCTGACAGAAAGTCTGGCTATGGCTTGATGCTATCAGAGGTTGAATCTCATACTTTGTGTCAGTGGAATATTTAAGTAAGGATTAAAATAAGTTTGGTTATGATTGAATTTGACTGTTTTAAGAATCAAGTTTTGTATCTGATTCTAGTTTGTTTATTGTTATTGAGATAATGATTGATAAAAATTATTATAAGGAAGTATGAAAATAGAGAGCTTGTAAACCCACTTGTCTTCAGCCATTAAAATTGGATTGATAAATGGGTTAAAGATATGCCTACAAAGAAGCCTCTGAAAAGATAAGCCTCACCCACTGCCTTGAGTGCTCAGGACATTCAAAAGTGAAGAGATTTGCCTAGGGGTCTGTCAGCAGACTGAAGAAAAACTAAGTCTAAGAACTCTTAGACTTTTTGAATTTTAAAGTAATTTTTTATGCCTGAAGCTGAAAGAAAACAGAAACCATGAAGAAACTCTGTCTGGGACTGAACAATAAAGGGAGCCTGTGTCATGCTAAAATACTTGCTAAATGAAAACCTGAAAGAAATGCAGCAATAAAGAGACAAATTCAGTCTGACCATTGATACCTGCACTTTACAGGACTAGAGGAGAAGATAAGAATGGGTTGAGTAGTCTGAAATTCTTGACCTAGCGCAAGTGACCTAGGTTTGTTGAGAATTTGTGATAAGTTCATGGTCTAAAGGCAAAAAGACCAATGAGCACCCTGGTGAGGCTAAGTGAGGCAGCCCACATTGAGTTGACCAAAACCTGACCAGATGAAGAGAAGATTTTTGAGCCTGTGAACTGGTGCATATTGCTGCTGGCTTTATGGATGACCTGTCCTGATTTGACTTTGCTTATGGATGCAGATGCACAAGATTCAAACTTGCATGAAGATTCTTCACATCAAACAATATAATTGTAACCTCAGAGCACTCAGTTGATGGAATTGGGCAGTATAGAAATTGGGTACCCAAAATGGGGTAAATAAAGGCATGGAGTGGCTACCGGCTTACAAGCTCTTATATTCCTAGGAATATATTCAAAGGATTATAGGGTTATGGTATAGGTTTTTACCTATGGAATATTTTATTTTTTTTCACTTAGAGAATATTAGATTTAAATGAAGCTTTGGTACATTTTTGAATTCCATGCATTTTAGTTTTATCCTGTTAGGCGCAGATATGATTTTATTATTGTTTGAAAACTATACATGGCTAGAGAGTTATGTGAAAGTGTCAGGTTGCTAAGGTAGTTACATTTTCTGTTTTCAACTTGAGACTTAAGGGTGAAGGGGTGGAATTCAGCCTGTCCATCAGGTCTCAGCTTGATGACTTCATTTGGAGCCGCTAAGGAGATAAATAGGTTGCTAGAGGCAGTATACTCGCTCACTCACTCTGGGAGACATTCCTGTTCAGGAAACACATGGATCTATGCTAGAGCCCCGGAGCCAGAGGAGCCACACGGAGACCCATACCAACACCAATATGCTTTCACTGCCAGTGAATCCACAGGACTTTTCGCCCATTGGCCTGTGATATTCTTGCATTTGGTGTCATTGCATGTTTTTGTGAGTCTGGAGAACTTTATAGGTATCAGACATGTGGGCTAATATCGGACTTATGGTCTTGATCTGGACTGGACTGGGACATTTTCTCAATTTTCCGTTGCTCTTGTATCTCACACATATGATTCTGCCTGCATTTGTTTCTCTAGTCTATTCAGATTAACACACAGTGCATTTTTTCATAAAAGCAATCACTAGAACCTCACTTTTTTATGATGACCAACTTAAGAGAACAGTATACAGCTATGAAAGTTTGTTTCCTACTCCAGAAAAAATACCACAAAAACTGTTATGCTGTTGATCACAGTTCACAAGGACAGCAGTATGGGGAAAAACTCAAGTGTGTGAGTGGTTTTCTCATTTCAAATAAGGTGACATGTTAATTCATGAAAGCCCATTCAACTTCCTGGATGGACAAAAACATTGACAAAATTCATGGGTTTGTGCTTGAAGATAGATGGACCATTGAAGAGATGGGGACATTATCTGAACTATCCTGAAGTTTGGTTCAGCACAATTTAATGGAACATTTGGGAATGAGAAGGTTCAATGTGAAAGATGTGCCTTGAGTTCTGACTGACCTGCAAAAAGGGTGTCAAATGGAAGCGTCACCCATTGACAGAGCAGCTCTGAAGGGACCCAGACTAAGAACATAGGAGAGCATAGATCTCTTTGTGTGCTTTTCTTGTTTTACTGAGTTATATGCCCAACGGAGAAATTTCTGGGTTGTGTAAGGAGTCATTGTGGCATACTGGTCATGTGTTGGGCTTCTAACTACAAGGTAAGCAGTTCAAAATCACCAGAAAAAAACTGGAAAAAAATGGGATTTTACTCCCTGAAAGATTTACAGTCTTGGTAACTCACAGGGCCAGTTCTACCCAGCCCTGTGGTTATTGTGAGTCAACATCAACTGGATTGCAGTGAGAGTTTTTTTTTTTAATATTTTTAGTTTAGGTTTTGCTTATGGTATTTCTAGTCCCAGATGTTTTAGGTAGAGTCATATTGCTTACCACAAAGGTGGTACATGTTTACAATCCCACCAGAAGTGTATGAAAATTCCAATCTCTCCACACCTTCCCCAGTGTTAGTTGTTCTCTGTTTTGTTTTGTTATGTTTTACATGTTTGCTGCCATTGTGGATGTAAAGTGATATTTCATCATTTTTTGATTTGCATCTCTTGAATTGCTAGTGACTTTGAGCATTTCCTCATGTATTTGTTATCAATTTAGGTGTGAATCTCTGATGAATTCTCTGTTCATGTCCTTTTCCCACCTTTAAATTGGATGATTTTTTCCCTTCATGTTGAGATGTTGCAGAATTCTATATATTTTAGCAATTATTGCATTGTTCTTTGTGTCTGTTGCTAACAATTTGTGCCTGCAGGTTCTTATTTTGCTCTTTTAATGAAATCTTTTGACGTGCATACTTATTTTTAACAAATCCCAGTTGTCTATTTTGTCTTACACTGTCTGTGCTTTCTTTACTATACTTGATATTCTGTGTATGTCCTAAAATGGGGTCCTTAAATTTGTCCATATTTTCTCCTTAATGACCCTTATAGCATTGGGGTTTATGTTCAGCTCTCTAATTCACCTTGAATTCAGTATGGTCACCTGGAGATATTGTTATCAGGTGCCTATGAATCTGTTCCTGCTCACGCTGACTCCATGCACAATAGCATGGAACATTTCTCAGGCTTGGGAACAGTATCCTCAGAATTGTTCTCTATGAACCCATTGCTGCAGTCAGCATGCCTGCCATCGTCTTTAGGATCTTCCCCTTTTTTGCTGATCCTTTACTTTACCTAGCAAGACGGGTCTTCTAGGACTTTGTCTCTCCTGATAAGATGTCAAATATATATGAAAAAAGTCTCATGATCTTAGACCTGCTTGTTTATCTGACAGCCCACCATGTTCTCAATATCCTCCATTAAGATCATAATTTAAATAAATGCTGTTGGTGAGCTGAGTGCCAGGGGAAATTACCAAGCATTGTCATGAATATCACATGCAAGTAAAACTTTTTGTCAATTTTTAATATTTCCTGTGGAGCATAAACTAGTGCTCTGAACAATATCTCAAATTAAAAGTTTTTTTCTCAAATTAAAGTTCTCATTGTGATGTCTGCTAAATTATACATTTCTTGTTAATTATGTTATCTTTCTACCTCTTCATCATCAAATAAAGTACCATACAAGTGATATATATTGAACATTTTATGTTGAACTAAAATGTAATGCAATTGTTATTCTTATGCTCTCTGTAAGGAAAACTCAAAAAAGAGAGATGCAGAATTATTTTTAGGATCATTAGCTTCATTGCAGAGTCCCTGGGAAGTACAGAGATTTCTGGGTTTAACATCTAGCTGGAAAGTTGATAGTTCAAATTCACCCAGAGGTACCTCCGCAGATGAGCTTAGAGATCTGCTTCTGAAAGGTCACAGCTTGAAAACCCCACTCAGCAGTTCTACTCCATCCATGAGTCAAAACCAATGTGGCAACCAACCATAAACATCATTATAAAACCCTCTTTGATATCCCCTTTGAAATATTTTGTGAATTATAAGTTATTCATCAAATGACACATTGATCCTTAGAAAGGGCATCATTTTGGGGACTTTCATTCTTGGCACAACCACCCTATGACATCATAGATAAACATTTAGACACATTCTGAATCTTATATAAGAATCGTAATGAACACCTTCATTGCTATCAGAATACTCAGTTATTGTGAGCATAAGTGAAATTCCAGATGAAAAACCAGTCTGCAGAAAATGCTCACAGATATAATGTGCTATTGTAAATTAAATTGTCTCAATTTAGGGAGCTTGAAGTTTATAACATAACCAATCGGATCCTAGAGCTCTAACTTATCATGAGTGTCACCAGGATAGTGTCCAGGAATGCTATTTGTTTTCTGCTTAGCATATTGAGTCTTAGTACCTCATTGTTTGATGAGAGACCGAATAAACACAGCAAATGGACTAATAAGTAATATAGATTTAGAAGAGTATTTGTTGATCTTACTCTCTCTCTCTTTAAAAAGATGCTTTTTTGGGGGGGTCTTGTACAGCTCATATCACAATCCATATATGTATCCATTGTGCCATGACATTTGTATATCATCATCATTTTCAAAATATTTTCTCTCTACTTGAGCACTTGGTACCAGCTCATTTCCCCCCACTCCAATCCTCCCTCATTCCCTCATGAACCCTTGATAATTTATATATTTTTTCATGTCTTACACAAACTGCTGCCTTCTTTCACGCATTTTCTGCTATCCATTCTCCTGGGAGGGGGTTATATGTAGATCATTGGGTTCAGTTCCTCTTTCTCCCACCACCTTCCCCTTACCTTCCTAGTATTGCTGCTCTCAGTATTCAGTATAAACCCTGAGGGGTTTATCTGTCCTGGATTCCCTTTGTTTCCTGTTCTTATTTGTACCCATGTACATCCTCTGGCTCAACCAAATTTGTAAAGTAATATCGGGTTCATGATAGCGGGGGTGCGGGTGGGGTAGCTTTGAAAAATTAGAGGAAAGTTGTATGTTTTGTCAGTGCTATACTAGTCCCTGACTGGCCTGTCTCTTCCTAGTGATCCTTTTGTAAGGGGATGTCCAATTTTCTACAAACAGTTTTTGGGTAATCACTCTGTGCTACCTCTCATTCACTTTGCTGTGATTTTTTGTTCTGGGTTTTTGATGTCCAATACCTGATTCCATTGACACCTCATGATCACATAGACCGGTGTGTTTTTTCCAAGTGGGCTTTGTCGCTGCTCAACTACTTGAGCCACTTGTTTGTCTTCAAGCCTTTAAGACCCCAGATGCTATATCTTTTGATAGCTGGGCACCAACAGCTTTCTTCACCACATTTGCTTATGCATCCATTTTGTCCTCATGGATCATGGCAGGAAGGTGAGCTTCACAAAATGCCAGGTTGTTCTTGTGTTTAGGGAGTATTTGAGTAGAGGTTCAATGCCCATCTACTACCTAATACGTAAGAAATGAATATATGTTCATAGATCTATTTCCCTATCATGATAAAAATATATTTACATATGTACATGCCTGTATTTAGATTTCTATAAGTGTCCTTTGGCTCCTAGTTCTTTCTTCTCTTTCCTTTTCCTTTACTCTTGCCCTACTATCCTATTCTCCCTTCATTCAGGTTTCAGTAATTTCTCTTGACTACATTGCCCTTTATCAAGTCCCACCAAGTATCCTATACTCTCCTCACCATAGATTTTAAATCACTTGTTGTTTCCTTGTCCCTGGATTAGTTGATACCCTCCTCCCTTTCATCCACCTCCCCTTATCCCATGCCCCCCCCCCCACCGAACCAACCAGATTTTTTATCCTGCCTATCTTATATAGGTAAACACACAGAGACAATAATCAGCACAAAAACAAGAAAAGCAAAACAAATCAACAAAAAGAAAAGAAAACAGCAAAAATGATGATCAAAAAAACTTTAGAGGAGCCTATAAATTGTTTGTTGACCTTTAGGAGTGTTTGAGTCTGATTGGGTGCCATGTCCTGGCCCCATAGTCTATTTTTGGTATAACTTAGGGACTTCATTGCTTGGCTTCCCTTGCAGCTCTGCTGCATGCCCTTAGTGTTCTGCCCCAGTGTGGTGGGGGTGAGATTGAGCACAATTTCCACACTGTATCTCCAGTGTTGTCCCCCATCATATGGGTCAATGAGGGATGTCGTGTATTGGGATGGGGCTGGCCCTATGATCCTCTCTGTGTATTAAGTGCTCACAGCAGGAATATCATCCTGTGGGCTTAGTGGGCCAGGATAAGTGTCTCTCTCTCTCTCTCCATTCCTCTTCATTTACTTCTGTGTGCCCTAATCAGAGGTGCTCCTCTCTCTGAGCTGCAGCGTCAGTGCTGTCCTCTGAAGTATATTCTTGGAGGGGAGGAGGGGGGTGCGCATAGTTGGGAGATCATTCTCATTTTGTTGGGTTACCTTTCTTTGGAATGGCTACAAATATAAATCCCCTCTAGTTGGTTGATCAGGCTTCCCACTTTCTTGGCATAGATTAATGTGTATTTTTAGTGCGTTAGCAGTTTGTTGAAGCATATCAATGAGTATTATATTAGTTCCTGGAGCATTGTTTTTCACTAATGCTTTCAGCGCAGCTTGTACTTCTTCCTTGTTTAGCATCTAGTTGAGTTGCATTCTGTATCATTCAATATTTTTCCTATGACATCATTCAATAAATTTAAACCTCACTCCCTTGAGTCAATTCTGACTCAGGCTGATCCCTTAAGACAGGATAGAACTACTCATGTGAGTCTTTAAGTTTGCAACTATGGGAGTAGAAGGACTCATCCTTCATCCAATCTTATAAATCCAGGCTATATCCATCAATGCTTTCAACTTGAGATATGTCTCGTGTTCTTCCCTTTTTGTTTTCTACCTTTAGGTCTTTGCATATTTCATTATAATACTCTCCAATACTCTTGTGTTAGGCCAGGTAGACTAGAGAAACAAATCCACAAGCATGTATATGTGTATAAGGGAGAGGTTTATATATAAGAGCAATGGAACATCGAGAAAGCATCTCAAACCAGTCGAGTCCAAGTACATAAGTGCGATATTAGCCCATATATCCAATACCAATCCATAAGCCCTTTTCAGACTCACGAAGCACATACAGTGACACTAGGACAATCACATGCCCGTGGGTGCAGAGTCTTGCGTATCCAGTGGTGGTAGAAGCATCTCAGCCCTGGTAGAAGTCTCCATGTGGCTTTTCCAGCTTCAGAGGTCGGCCCATGTGGCTTCTCCTCTAGGATGAATCTCACAGGGATTCAGCCTTGTGTCTTGTCTCCAGAGCATCTTCAAGAAACTAAAAATACCACGAGATTTCCCAGAATTCTCAGGAGAAAGTTATGCCCATACAGAGGTCTCATTGCCTAACTCCAGATTGACAGACTAGACTCCACCCCTACATTTCCAATCCTGAAATTGACACAGGAGTACATGACTTTTACAACTCTCAAAATGCTTTTTGAACATTTCTGTTTAGATCTTTTACTTCAACATTTTTTCCATTTGCCTTAGTTACTCTACAATGGAAAACAAGTTTCTCAGTCTTTTCTAACATCCACTTTGGTTTTTTCCTTTCATCCTTTTATTTTTAATGACCTTTTCATCATGCATGATGTTCTCAATCCCACAACTCATCAAGGCCTTGTTCATAAGTGATCAGTTAATTAACTCTATTTTTGAAATATTTTCAAAATTCAGGTGGGATATATTCAGGGTCATATTTTAGTTGTCATAGACTTTAAAATTTTTTTCTTACAGCTTTCAACCCAAACATGCACATGAGTGATTGATTGTTTATTCTATAGTTGATCCCTGATCTTGACTGAGATATTGAATTCTCCATTATACATTTCCATAGTACTAGTCTATTTGATTCCTACATACTCCATATGGCAAAGTCTATTTGTATTTTAATTTACGTTGTTGGGGGGAAAAGGTATTTGAAATGAAGATGTTATTGGTCTTTCAAAACCCTATAGTGCTATCTCTAGCTTTATTTCTATCACCAAGGCCGTTTTTCCAAGTATTGAACCTTCCTTTTTGTTTCCAACTTTCACATTCCAATGACCACTAATTATTACTGCATCTTGACTGATGTTTGATCAATTGCAGACAAAAAAAGTTGGTAGAACTTTCCAGTTCCTTCAATTCTAACATTAGAGGTTTGTGTGTAACACGGAATAATATTAATGCTAATTGGTCTTCTCTTTATGTATATTGTTATTATTCTTTCATAAGAGCAGTATCATAATTAAGGTATATATCAAAATATTTCCATTAACTATGGATACACCATTCATCTTTGACTTGTCATGCCAGAAATAGTAAGTTATATGATTTCCTGACTCAAAATGCCTGTGTTGAAGTGGAATTTCTTAATATAGTGTTTTTCTCCATGTCTCAATAAGTGCCAACACATGATTGGTATTACTATTAG